>VYZU01073891.1:0-10407 GCA_013401355.1 Ceyx cyanopectus | reverse complement strand
TAAATCATTGCTGTTGCTGGCATCCACATTCAATCTGAAGAGAGAGATGAACAGCCTGGCCACAAAACCAGCTCCACGTGCCATGCATGGAGAACAGAGGAAAGCATCTGCCTCCTCACCTGCTTCATTGAAGGAACAATTGGAGTGGGTAGGGATCAACCAGGCCCTTTCAGAGCAGCTCAGCAATTGGAAATGGGCTGTCTGGAGAGCACCAAAAAGGGTGCAACCACATAGTCTGTTTCACCTACAGAGGACTTCAAAAGCCTCTTTGCTATCCCAGCAGATCAAGTCCTCCTTGTCTCTTACACACCTTCTAGTCATCCAAAGTATTTGCTATTTGAGGGCTGCCCAGAGAGGTTGTGGAGTCTCCTTCTCTGAAGAGATTCCAAACTTGCCTGGATATGATCCTGGACACCCTGCTCTGGGTGAATCTAACACAGCAAGGCAGGTTGGTCAAGATGATCTCCAGAAGTCCTTTCCAATCCTACCATTCTGTGACCCTGTTCCCTCATTCCTCTAGGCTAGCAGCATGGTGGGATGCATCCCAGGGAAGAGAAGAGGGATTTTAATAAACACAGATCAGAAGTTTGCTACCTAATTAATCCATTAAATCAATTTCTTTCCATAAACCTTCTAGACCCATGACCAGGCTCCACCTTTTCCACCCGTGCTTTGTCCCTGACATCACATCAGCCTCATCCGTGTTTGGGTGCCTGGCTCTGCCAATTGCACACATCTTTGCTGAGCTGCCAGTAGGACAATATTACTCTCAGCAGGATGCCGCTTCTGCCTGTAATTAATGTTTTATCACCGTTCCTGAAAGCAAACAGCTGCTGCAGTCTCAATCACTCATCTTCTTGAGGCTCTTCACTTTCTTGGCACTATACCGGCCTCTTCTTTTCTATCTTCTCCCATGGTTGACAACAGTTTGGTTTATTTTGCCACCTCATGACCAGAGAGAGGGTCTCAGCAAAGTCACTGAGCTCGGACTATTTTCTAGGATTTTCGTTTCACTAGGATTTTCTATGCAGTGCTTCTGGACAAGACTGTGTCTACTCCAATGACTCAGTGGACTCTTCTGTTCAGGGTGGGACTAAGCAGTTTACTGTTGAGGTCTCCTGCTCTGCTGGCTCCTCTCTCCCATTTAATTGTTCTCCTATTTTTCACTAATTCCAAAATGCTGCCTAAATAATCCATGGGTTCAGTTTCCCCTTCATCCTACATCTCCTTGGCTCTTTCAGCTCTTCCTTAGGCTCTTGTATGCCTCCTCTCCAGAGCATCCAGGTGGTAACAGAACTTCTCCCCACCTTTCAGAAGTTAATCTTCTGACCAATACCAGATTAAAGCAGCTCTGCTCACTCCCAACTCATTTAACAGCCCAACTCAAAACTACCTTGCTTGGCTTCTCCTCCAGCAAGGGGTCTGATCCCACCCATGAAGAGCTATAGAAAGATCCTCTAAAACACTTCAAAGTTACTCAAGTTTGCCAGAAAAATCTGAGCTATAAAAACATCTCCAACTGCTGCACTGTCCGGGAGAAAAGACAAAAGACCCGTTTTAGACGACGTGATTGCCCACATGAAGCTGTTTTCAAGGTAGGTCAACTTTCAGCTGAAAACCCCATGACAGCATCTCGTTAAACCGCTTAAGCTAAGATTGAGAATGGAAATGCTGACAACCCCTAATACACAGCTTTCCAACCCGCCGCTCTAATGCTGCAGCAGATCAGTAATTATACCAGGAAGACTGGGGACCATTGTCCCATTAATTAGATTCCTTTTACCCCCATTAGCTCAGACGATTGGACAAAGTTCATTACAGTTTAATTCTGATTAGCTGAAATGGATCTCTTTCAGTGTACAAGACAGGCAGGTGTTACCAGCTTTAGCACCTAAGTCGTGCTCCAGCCAGGCGCCCATGCTGAGCCTGACACTGGGAAGAGACAGGTCCCGCATCCAAGTGGAATAAAACATTAATGCTCAATCCCTCTGAGGTAATGTCCTACCACCCTCAGTGACGGGCCACAGGGGCCTTTAAAAGGAGAAGGAAATAGAAAGCATGTCATAGACCTTCCCTGTGTCCTGGCACAGAAGTGAAACTCCTTCATCTGCTCGTATCAGAGCTTAGCAAATGGGATTTCAGATGGCTGGATATGCTCCAAGTGCAGTGATGTTGCACCTTCCTGATGGCTTTGCCCGAGCAGAAGGCTATAAGAAGCGTCATGCAAAATAAAAAGGCCGAGCTCAGATCTAAACTGTGCCTTTCTAAGCAGCCAGTAGATCAATGATCGTGTCATGTCCACACTGCACAAAGCAGAAGCCAACTTTGGAAATCCCAAACACCAGCTAATTGCTGAGGATCTAAACCATTCTGATGCTCGCCACAAGAGTCCGACAGCAGCACCTTCAAAATCAAAACAGCCTCAGCTTTCACTGTTTTCCAAAATAAACATTCAAATCCCACTCGAGGCATTCCCTCCTGCCTGATTTCCAAAAATACCTGGCGTAATTGCTTTTCCCAGTGACGGCTTCTTTTTAAATGCTCTTTTTCTCATGCAGGAACAGGAATAAATAAGAAGAGCAGCTGATATATTTTAATTAAAGCAAACTAATATCTCAGACAGGCAGGAGGGCTCAATGGAAAACCATGTGTCAGGCACTGACTCAGCATGGAAGAGGTTAAAGAAGTTCAGCGGGGCTGTGCCTAAGGGAATTATCTGCTGAGAAAACACCAGCTCCTGTCCGGCTCCGGAAAGCCACCTGCTGACAGCTACAGGGGCTTTTACTTGGGATAGAAAAACATCCATGGAAATGTACTATTTAAAATTAAATTCAATTTACCTAATAAGGCATAGAAAACAGAGTATAAATCATGAAGTAATGGCATGCTTTGGGTTAGAAGGCACCTTTCAAGGCCAGCTAGTCCAACCTCCCTGCACTGAGCAGGGACATCTGCAACTAGAGCAAGTTGCTCAGAGCCCCAGCCAACCTCACTAGGAATGGGATACAGGGATGGGGCATCGACATCTCTTTGGGAAACCTGGGCCAGGCTCTCACCACCCTCAGCACCAAAAATTCCTTCCTTCTCTCCAGTCTCAATCTCTCCTCTTTTGGTTTAAAACCATCACCCCTTGATGTTCAGATGCTTCATCTGTTTTGTTTTGTTGTTCTTCTTGAATACTTCTGATTATTTTTTTTCCCTAGAGAGATGGTTGTGCTGGCTTTATATTATCCCAAGGACCAAAAAATAAACTCATATTTCTCCTGCTGGCTTATTTCTCTAAATTTCAAGCAGTCAGTTGTTACCCATCCATGTACATTCCCCCACATTGTGGCTTTGAGGCTTCTTTCAGAAACTGACCCATAAACCAACTCAACTGGAGCAGCACTGTCTGCTCCGATTCCTTACCATGAACTCTTGGCATCCCTTGCAATCAAACGATTTAGTGCAGGCAGTAAATATATTAATACAAGTCTTGTGCATGCCTGGGTAAGTATACATACTTATATATACACAAATATATATTTTATAAATATATACATGTATATTTTATAAATACATGTATCTAAAGAATTTAGATCTGCTTCCAAGTGAAAGAAAAAAGGTCTGACACTTCTGAGAGCATCAGGTCTATAAGATACTCGCCGAGCAGACACTTAAAGGAAGTCAGCTTGGGCTTGGTATGTAGTGGAATGTCTAGAAATGATTCAAAGGCACCCATCAAGGGGCAGTGTATCGGTGAGCAATACTAATTGCATTGCCTCCATTACAAATGATATTGCTCCATTATTAAAGGGTCGGGACTATTTTATGGGCTCCCATCTATTCAATTGGTATTTCGATCAATGGATGCATTACAAGCTTTCCCTTTAAGAGCCTAATAAACAACAAGATGGAGAATAAAATTTGCCGTAAGATGACGCTTTTAAAAATCCATTTCGATGGGAGCTATCGAGACTTTGTGAAGCAGGTTGCAACCAAACCAAAAGAAGTTGAGAAGGTCGTGTGAGCCCTGCAGAAAAGGACTTGGGGGTGCTGGGGGCGAGAAGCTGGATCATCTCCAGGCACCGTGTGCTTGCAGCCCAGCAGCCAATGGCACCCTGGGCTGCACCCACAGCAGGGCCAGGGAGGGATCCCTCTGCTCCCAGTGCTCTGGGGAGACCCCTCTGCACTGCTGGGTCCAGTTCTGGAGTGCTCAGCACAGGAAACACAGGGACTTGTTGGAGCAGGGTCAGAGAAGCCCCAGAAATGCTTGGAGGGCTGGAACCCCTCTGCTGGGAGGCCAGGCTGCGAGTGTTGGAGGTGTTCAGCCTGTAAAAGGCTCTGGGGAGACTTTCTGGTGGCCTTTCAGAACTTCAAGGGGCTTGTCAGAAAGATGGGGACAGACATTTTAGCCAGGCCTGTTGGGACAGGACAAGGTGTGATGGTTTTAAACTGAAAGAGGGAGATTTAGATGGGATGTAAGGAAGAAATTTTTGATGATAAGGTTGGTGAGACCCTGGGCCAGGTTGCCCAGAGCAGTGGTTGATGCCCCCTCCATGGAACCATTCCAAGTGAGGTTGGGCTGCAGGGGTGTTGGACTAGATGATCTTTAAAGTTCCCTTACAACCCAAACTATTCCAGAAACAGAAGGATAGAGAAAATACAGGGTATTGTCTCCACCTCATTAAAAAAAAAAAAACAACAGTTCTCAGACTTCCAAATTTTCCTGTTATTAGAAATGAATTATACATCTAAACATCTACTATATGCCTACCAGTATACACCAGCAGCTCATTCCCAGGTGCTGTACAAAGCCTCACACACAGGAAAGGCTTTTCCAGCACCAAAAATCTCAGCACTAGGTGAGCAAAGCCCAGTGAACTCCAGGTTGCCTTCCAGACCTGGGACCAGAGTAACAATAAACCAGAGTACAGCCAATTCCCAAATTATCATGAATGATTCCAAGAGCTTCCCCTACCTTGGAAAGCACCATTCAAGCTTTCAGGGAAACAATAAGGAGAAAGCATCTGCACATAACCATGTAACAGCATCTTGCTGACAACACTCAGTATCCCCACATATGTGCTTGCAACTTACAAACACATGGTCCCCTTAGATCAGGCCAGAGAAATAGTAAAAGCAATACCAATTAGTAAGAAAATCACCTGCTTGGGCTCAGGATCTGACTTCTAAAATCGACTGCTTGATGGCGTCATCCCGTGCTAACCTCAGTGCTTGGTTCTGAGGAGTTTCCGAGCCCTTCCACTAACTCTGAGATGGCTCTGCTAGTTAGAGCACTTAAAAAGAGACCTCCTGCAGGAAACTTCCATGTGTTTCAGCCACGTCGGTCATCTACCAGCCTGCTGGGGAACCTCATCTGCGCCAAGCTGTCAGCGCAGTAAACCTCAGCACGCTGACAACTCCATAGGTGCTGAGACAGCTGCATCATTGCTGTGTATCTCTCAGACCATTTTATCAGGTACCTGGCAAAAAAACACATATGGAAGCATTTATTTTGGAAAAGACTTCTAAGGACATTGAGATCAACTGTTAACCCAGCACTGCCAGGTCAACACTAAGCCATGGCCCTCAGCATCACATTTCTTGGCTTTTCAGGTATAAGGACTCCATCACTGCCCTGGGCAGCCTGGGACAGCCCTTCACAACCCTTTCCAGGAAGAATTCTTCCTCGGGTCCAACCTAAACCTCTCCTGGCACAACTTGAGAATGTTTCCTCTTGCCCTGTCACCTGTTGCTTAGTAGAAGAGACCAACCCCACCTGGCTCCAACCTCCTGTCAGGGAGTTGTTGAGAGCCAGAAGGTCTCCCCTGAGCCTCCTTTTCTCCAGGCTCAACAACCCCAGGACCCTCAGCTGCTCCTCACAAGACTTGCAACAATCCCGGCCCTGGTCCTGCTGGCCACACTAATGCTAATACAAGCCAAGATGCTGGTGGCCTTCTTGGCAACCTGGGCACACACTGGCTTATCTTCAGCCTGCTGTAGACCAATGACCCAAGGTCCTTTCCCACCAGGCATTTTCCAGTTGCCTTTCCCCCAGCCTGGAATGTTGCAGGGGGTTGTTGTGACCCAAGAGCAGGCCCTGGCTGTTAACTTTGTACAACCTCATCCCATTGGCCTCGGCCCATCAATCTAACCTGTTGATCACATAGGCAGGGGAAGCACTTCTTTCCATGGTGTCTGGATGATCATTTGCCAAAGCTGTAGCTCATGCAGAGCTTCTAGATAAACCCCTCATCAGTAAGACCATCGTCTGCATGCTTCCAAGCAGCACTAAGATGCCATTGACTGAAATGCATTGAAACTGGGAAAAGGGAGGTCCAGCACAGAAGCCTAAATGATGTGGAAAAGGTTTGTGGAATTTCTTGGGCAATAGGGGCTGTGAACTTCTACAGGAGATCAGTTCCTGATGCAGAGCTGACCTAATAAGTTGTTGTTAATGTTGTTGACCTAATAAGGTCAGCTCTGAGGTGTCAAATCCAGTGGTCCCCAGTTTCAGCAGGTCAGTGCTGTGAAGCAATGTGTGTGTGTGTGTGTGTGTGTGTGTGTGTGTGTGTTCAACGTGTGTGTGAAGACCAAATAAATTTGCTGTTGCTCTCTCATTAAATTAAACGAGCCGTCAGCCTCTCCAGTGCAGGACTCATACAGAGCTGTCTCCCTCTGCTGGCACCAGACCCAGAGCAACTCATGGCTCTGGAAAAGAAAAAAAAAGTAGGGAAAACTTCCCAAATGAACCCAACACTGTTTCACAGCATGGAGTGTGTCCAGATCACAGCAGTGACATGACCTCCACAGATGTGCTAAGATGGGGTGAACTCACATTTATGGCCACTTCACAGCATCACCATCCCCATCAATACATCACTTGCCTCTTTGCAAAGCTGGATGAAAAAAACACTGTAACGATGCTTTAAAGTACAATCTCACAAGAAGGCCAGGATCATTTTGGCACCTCTAGCTCATTTTCCCACTCACGGTTTGGTCCTTACAAGGATGCCTGGACACCACCTGCATCCCAGTACTGCAAATACCTTGAAAGTGTTTAGTGCAGCAAAACCTAAAACCATTATCTTTCAAACCAAGGGTGGCCCTAAAGCTTGACTGAGAGGAAAAAGAAACAACCAGATGCACTTCCAACTATAAAGCACTGACCCCAGCAAAAAAGGGTGAAAGGAACAGATGAAAGAATTGAGTTTTTTTTTCATGCCCCTCAGCATGCAAAAGCTGGAAGAACACCTTCCCTGGGTCTCACCAGGCTTTTCTGAATAGCAGGAGAAGTTGTGAAGACCACCTTCTCCTCCAGTGACAGCATCAGGGAAAATGAGCCCTCACAATGCTTACCTGAGTTGCTTTCTCTTGCTTTCACAGACGAAGGCAAAAGTTTCCCCCAGACAATCTGGGAACAATGGCACAGACACCCAAAAGTAAAGAGCTGAGGGATCTGCCATGGGTTTCCCAGGATCTGGAGGGATGGCACCTACACCACGTGCAGATATGTGAAGACTATACCCTAAAGAAGATTTCCTTCCATGTCATTAGAATATGTTTTACCTCCCCTGGCCCGCCCAGAACACTAACATTAAAAATATATGTGATCATAAAAGACCACATGGCCATGGTTGGGGCCAAGAAGAGAAGAAATGAAATGCGTGATCTCAACAGTGAATCAATTACCTTCTGTTCTGGATTCAAAAGCAATTATTAAGCCACTAAAACCAATTAGTCCAAGTCTGGTGGTGCCCTCAAAGAGGTGATAGAGCTTAGGAAAGGTGTGGGCTGGGGACATCGCTCCTCTCCCTGTCGCCAACAGAAACAACCACAACCTATCCCCAGTGGGAGCCAACATCAGCAAAACCATGTGCCACTGGCTGGGCAAGGGTCTGGGGGAGGAAGGAAAGCAGAGTGTGGAGGAGAAGACAGTGAGATGGTTATAATTTATACTCTCCTGCCTATACTTTATGGCTTTCTTAATTCGGCTCCTGCTACTATTAATGTAGTTAATGTTGAGATTATATCTATTTTCTGGCGTCAGGCGGTGATTTATTTGAGCCATTTTTCCGGTGCCGGCTCCCACGCTGTTAAATCAAGCGACTTGCCAATTAAGTGCTGACTGGGGAAGTGGATGCAATCTTAACAGATATCTAACCGCAAATTAAACGGGGGGGTGGGGGGGGGGGGAGAGGCTGGGGTTTCTTTGCACACTGTGGTGTGTGAGGCCAAACCACCAAACCTTTGCTGCGCTGGGAAAAGAGAAAATAAAAACAATCATCAAAACAAAGAGGGAAAAAAAAAAGACACCACTATGTTGCAGAAGGAAAGAAAGAAGTCACTTTTCTCAGAGGCATGGTGATCATCACCCAAACCTCAGGTACGGGCTGCTTTCTGGACTCAAGCCTGAGATGTTCACCACCAAGCAGTGAAAGGAAGCGGTGAAGGCAGCAGAGAGGAGCACAAGATGGAGAATTCAAGGGTGGGCTTGGAAACACCTGTTTTTCAGAGCAAACATGGGAGCTGGAGCTCTCTGACCCCCCAGGTCTCCCAGGGTTAAAGCAAGAACAAGCCATCTCAGCCATGCAGCAGATGAGTCCAACCACCTGCCTGGGGTTAATATTTAACATGAAATCTCAAATAACCCTGGACATGTTGGTGCCTCAGGATATGATGTGCTGTGGTTAGTAACAGCACTGCCCAGAGGTGTTGAGGAGAGACCTCACAACCACAAAATGGTTGAGATTGGAAGGAGCCGTTGGAGATCATCTCGTCCAACTCATCCTATGGGTCCCTAGCACCTTGGTGGGACTGGCTGGCCTGCATCACCTGCCAGGTCTTGATTGCACCAGGAGATAGGATAATCTGCTCACATTTCATATGATCAAGAGAATGGTTTTGGGGTTGGAAGGGACCTTAAGATCAACAAGTTCCAATTCCACTGCCATGGTCAGGGACACCCTCCTCTAGGCCAGGTTGCTCAAGGCCCCATCCAACCTGGATTTGAACACTTCCAGGGCTGGGACATCCACAAATTCCCTGGGCAACCTGTTCCAATGTCTCACCACCCTCGAAGTGAAGAATTTCCTTCTTATTTCCAATTTACATCTACCCTGTTTCAGTTTAAAAATTAACCCCATTCTACACCCAACACAGCTCCTCATGCAAGGGAGGTACAAAAACACCTGCAGAGTATCCTCATAATCATCACAGTCTGTAAGGAAGACACAGCACAGTGCATAGGAGCATGTATAAGATATTCTTCTTTGGTAGGTGACCACCAGGAACCATGGAAACAGCTCAAAACTTGCTCTCCTACTCTCACAAAGGGGCAACAGCAGCTCTGCTGCTTCCCAGCCATTATCAACACTTCCCTGTATCTATTATTTACCTCAAGAGCTGTAATGAAAAGCAACACACGAACCTGAGCCCTATTATTAATAATCATGAGAAGTTGTTGTGATAACAGCTCATGATAAGTGGTGAATGTTTTTATGTTCCTTGAGTATTGAGCAGGTGCCAAAAAAATAACTCAAAAATCAAAGGTAGAACAGAAAACCAATAGATACATGTAGAGCAGTATAGAAATTCCACTGATCCTCACACTTGAGGTGTACCTACACCAACAATTAAATGGAAGGATGAGAAGAAACAGGTAAGACGCTTTGATGTGTCCTGACAGGCAAAAAAGGAACCTACAGGGAGGACTGGAGCAATTCTTGCCAGCTGCTGAAATTCAATCTAAGGGAAACACCATCCGGAGCTCCCATCATAAATACTCCATCAACAAGGAGAAATTACTTCACAAGCCTCCAGCGCAATAACAGGATCGTGTTCCTGGGTGGCACAAACTAAGAGTGACCGCCCAGGCTTTGCCACATTAAAGGAAAATCCCCTGCTTACTTTGGGAAGCCCAACTTGTTTCCTCAGCATCCAAGACAAACCCCACTAGCAGATCACAAACTGACCAGTACATTATTTACTGTCATTGCAAGAGGACAAAGTATTTGGCACCCTGGGCTGTACCCACAGCAGTGTGGGCAGCAGGGACAAGGGGGATCCTGCCCCTCTGCTCCCAGTGCTCTGGGAACACCCCCCAGCAGTGCTGGGTCCACCTCTGGAGTGCTCAGCTCAGGAGACACAGGGACCTGTTGGAGCAGGGCCAGAGGAGCCCCATCAGTGCTGGGAGGGCTGGAACCCCTCTGCTGGGAGGCCAGGCTGTGAGAGTTGGGGGTGTTTAGCCTGGAGAAGAAAAAGCTCCAGTGAGACCTTGTGGCCTTTCAGCACTTTAAAGGGGACTTCTAAGAAAGTCTAAGAGAGATTTTTTAGCAAGGCCTATACTGGAAGGACAAGGGGTAACACTTTTAAACTGAAATAAAGCAGTTTTAGATCTGACATAAGGAAGAAACTCTTCACTGT
>VYZU01073890.1:0-22345 GCA_013401355.1 Ceyx cyanopectus | reverse complement strand
AGTTATTTTAGCATCCACACAGAAACTCCTTTGAGTCACCATCAGAAACATTTCTCGCATCAAATTGCTATTCAATTATTCTTGCTCACCTTCCTCACTGCTGTGAAGTGAAAGTTCCACAGCAGTTTTTTAAAATCTGCTAGTTTTTTAAGTCAAAATATGAGCTCTCCTGTGCCAGGATAGTCACAGAAAATAATGCAGAAGTTAATGAAGCATTGCCTCTGCCCTCAGGAAGCAGGGGGAATTAGCTATTCCCAGGTATGATTCATGACAAGGATGGATCTGTGCACTGCTTTATGTGAAGATAGAGAGACAGGCAGGTATGGCCCCAAATATATAGAGTCCCATTTATTTGGAGTATGGCACAAATTCTGTGTGAAGGGACCACAAGGTGATGGATCACCTAACCTCATGCAGATACCTGCTGTGACATCAGAGCTATGGGGCTGGTGTGGAATTTCCCTCTCCAGTGTGGCCTACTCTGCTGCAAGTCTCTTCATGGGAGAGGGAGCCTGGTCTTGCTGTGAAACAGGGTCAGAAAGTGCCCATTCTCTTCCTTGGAGCCTGAGTGCTCTGTGGGGGTCAGAGAAGGTAGCAATCACTATGTTGCTTCAGTTCCTCTGCTTCTGTTTTGTTTCCACAGTGCCCCAGCAAGGGAAACTTCTCATCACAACTGAATTTGGGAAGATGCTAGTAGAGCCTAATGAAATCTGTGTCATCCAGGTAAGGGCTGCCTGTGCCTTGGCTGTGGCTCAGAGCCTGGCACTGGAGCAAGCCAGCACCTGCATTCAGCTGTTTGTGGTTTCTTAAGGAAGTCCTGGGAGGATTCTGTCATTTTCCTTTATTTTCCAGGAAGGAATGCGTTTCAGTGTGGAGGTGTTTGGAGAGACCAGAGGCTACATCCTGGAGGTGTATGGGGCACACTTTGAGCTGCCTGATCTGGGACCTATTGGTAACAATCTTGCATGAGATCCAGAGTGAATTTCATAGAGATAACCATTAATTACAAGCTCAATTCCATTCTTTTATCTTCTATGTAATTAATGCTTCCATGCACACATTCCTTCCCAAAGACACTTTCCATCCCAGCACTGGTATTCCCCAGGAGAGCAATCAGCCCCCTGAAAAAATGTGAGAGGTCAGTCATCCTAGTTTTCCCCTGGGACCAAAAGGAGTGTTTCTCTCCCACCCTCTTTTCTACTTTCTCTCTTCCCTTCTGGTCTGAAAGTCCTTGTCTGCTGACTCTGAACTTGTTCCTACCAAAAGAAACTCAAAAGGTAATCATCACAGATGCCTCTTACCAGATAATTGCAGTGATATAAGAGATTTCATGTGATAAAATGAAAGGCAGACTTCAGAGGCAACAGACATTCTCAAAGTCCCATTTTAGATGTAATCAAGTGTGTTTTTTCCCCCATCTCTGTTAACAGAGGCACCTTAGAGCTCTAGAGCCTAGAGCACCTTAGTGTCAGAAGCTGTTCCCCTTGGAGAATTAGAAATCAAATAAATGAGCAGCACAGGACTCCGATCAGCAACATATTTGAATCTCTGTATTGAGCTGCCAAGACAGATCTGCTTTCACCGAGCACAGGTCTAACTCTCATAAATCACAGGTACTTCTCTGCCAGCTACCTCCTGGTCTGTGCAATGACACAGAAATTGCATGGGTGCATGGCACCTGAAGCCCCATCATCCCCATTATGATTTCCCAACTGGCTTTTTGGAGGTCGTCAGCTCAGGTTATTTCACCTTCCTTAACCCTGGAATACTTGCCTCCAAACTTTTCTTGCTGAGAAAAACACCTCCTGGCTACTGCTACTAAGATTGTCTCAGGGAAGGGAAATGAAAACTTCCATTGTAACAGCTCAAATAACTACAAAGCTGGTACCAATAGTTCTCCATTTTCAGGTTGGTGTTTTGGGGTGGTTTAATTTCTCCTCCTAGACTGGCCTTGTTTTACATCTCTCAGTGAAATCTAAAAGATTGGCCATGCTTGAAGTAAATGAACTAGGTATTATAAATCCATAACAACTTTGGAGTGGCCCATCTGCATTCAGAGGGTCTTTGCAAACATACTCATGGCCATAGTGAAACTGAATCCAGTCATTCTTGCTGTGAGGAACCAGCCCAATTTACCCATTTAATGGGACCCCACTCAAGCTTCTCTCCTGTGTGCTGTGCTGGGCACATCTCCTTCCTCACTAAGTCTAGAGTGATTTTTCAGCAGCTTTCCTTTCAGCCAGCTGAGGTTACCTCCCTTCACCCACTTCTAGTGCTCTGTGCCTCCTCCACTTGATTATTGATATTGTTGCCCCAGCCTGTTTATAACAAGATTTCCCATTAGCTAGGTTTTCAGACACTGTTGAACTGGGTTTAGGGTGGTTTTGGTTTTTTGTTTTTTTTTTTTGGTCTACAGAAGGCAGGAATCTTACGATAAGGTTTACTTTCTGGAGAAAAGAAAATGAGAGCACTTGCCTGTAAACCTTTTCAGGAGGTGGTAATTATAAGAGCCCCTCTTCTCACCACCTACCTGCCTTCACCTCAGAGACAAAGATCCTTTATATTTTGGCCTTACTTTATTTCAAGTTCACTTTTCATTTGAAAAAAAAAATGACAGCTGGAGAAAAGCACTGGCTGTTAAACCTTAGCAGCAGGTAGTAATGTCTGCATTTTGATCCCAGAAATTCAAAAGCACTTTAGAACAATAATACTAAAGAGGAGAAGAATTCAGCACCCATATGGTGCTTTACACTTTGAAAATGCACTCCTCACAGTAACCAACCCCTCAGTATGCCCAGAGCTTGTAGGTATCACTAGCTCTTATTTTATTTCTCTTTTTTACATGCATATAGAAATATATTTGGCCCCCTCCTGACATGACTCATAATTTCTTTTATGGCTAAGTCCATACCAGCAGGATGTCCAGGAACAGAGAACAATTCACCCAAGTTGGGTTTTTTCTTAATTCCTAGTTTTCCATGCCTTTCATTGAGGATGACATACTAATCTTGTTCAGAAAGGAACTGCGGGAGACCTGCCTTAGTCACTTAAGGGGAGCGTGGACTTAAACACCAGGGTGTATTATAATTACCCACTCTTAGGAGCAGAAGAGTAACACGACTGTTTTATCTTTTGTGGTGGGCCAAAAAGCAGTCAATCAAAATGCAGAAGGGTACCCAGAGGAGGGTCCAGAGGAGGGCAACAAAGATGATCAGAGGGCTGAAACACCTCTGCTATGAGGACAGGCTGAAGGAGCTGGGGATGGTCAGCCTGGAGAAGAGAAGGCTCTGGGGAGACCTTAGAGTACCTGCCAGTGCCTGAAGGGGCTNCCCTGCAGGGGGGCTGCACTAGATGCCCTTTGGAAGTCCCTTCCAGCCCTAAACATTCTATGATTCTATGACCCACAAAGCCAGGAAACTGCATCAGCATCTCACTTTGCCTGCAGCCTGCCCAAAGAACTCTGGTGTGTCTCTTCCACAGGTGCCAATGGCCTGGCCAACCCACGTGACTTTTTGGTGCCTGTTGCATGGTATGAGGACCGCCAAGTGCCAGGGGGCTACACAGTCATCAGCAAGTACCAGGGCAAGCTGTTTGCAGCTCAGCAGGTGAGGATGCCTCAGGAGAAGAGGTAACACTGAAGGGCAGCAACTGCCAGTGGCCTGGGATATCAACTCAGTAGCACACAGTCTCAGGAGGCCCTGCTGGGTTCAGTGGAGCAGGACTGAGCCCTGGAGCTGTTGGGCCATTCATCTTCCCAGGTGAGGCTCCTCAGTCTGGAAAAAAGACTTGGTTGCCCAGGAATTGATGGTCTTTTCCTCACTGTTTCCATACAACTATAGTGATAGAGTAGAAAAGAAGAGGTGAGAAGACAGGGTTTTCTTACCAGCAAGCCAGTGTTGCAGCTGGCCTTGTTCAAGCACTGCCTGGGCACTTCAAAGTCCTCAGAGACCAAACCCCAGAGGGAGGTATGAAGCTCACCAAGTGGAAATGCTGAGGAAAAGCACATCCTTGCAATGTCAGACTGTGCCTTAAGGATCTCATGGTCCAGGCTGCCAGTGTCCCTCTCACCAGCACTGAACTTCTATTTTAATCTGAGAAAGAGCAGTGCTCTGTGTACGTGCAGCAGCAAGTTGGAAGGTTGTGTATGGTGACCTTCTGTCTCTTTGCTTTGGTAGGATTTCTCCCCCTTCAATGTTGTAGCCTGGCACGGGAACTACACGCCGTACAAATACCACCTGGAAAAGTTCATGGTTATCAATGCTGTTGCTTTTGACCATGCGGTAAGTTCTGGAGCTGGGCAAGGCAGAGCAGTGTTGGGTGGATACTGTACAATCCAAACCCACCCTGAGCTCCAGGGGCTCAGTGCCTGTTAAAAAACACATTGTGCTATAAGGAAAATGTGTGAAATCTCTTGTGCTGCTGCTTTCCCTGGGCCCAAACCAAGCTCTTCTAGAGAAAGACAACCCTCTTTGTGGTACAAAGTCATAACGGGAGGTTGATCAGCTTCTTAAACAGTTGCATGCAGCTTAGCATCATATTTTTGCACCCTGGATGAGAGCCAAATACTGAAGCCAACACACACTGCCCAACTCAGCAAAAAGTCTTTTTCTTCAAATTCTTGCCTTGATTTATTTCTTACAATTACACAGACTCCTTCTCCTAGTTCTTCTGAGCCCAGCACTGAAATTCATTTGAAGAGCTGGCAGCTTTCATTGCTATAATTTCTAGAACTTATGGAAAATAACTAGAGCCACCAAAACTAAAGTGAACAGCTCCTCTTAAAAAGGAAACCAGCCCAGTGGGAGAGGTGCCTGCTGTGATGCCATCTCTTGGTGCTGCTTCTGCGAGTGGGCGTGCAAGAGAAATGGAGCATTTCTAGTGGGATTACTAACAGAAAGTATTGTTTAAGCTCAGAAAAACCTGCCACAAGAATAATGGTTTTGAGATAAAAGCTCAGAAAATCACTTTACTGGACTAGAGACTTCAAAAATTCTTGAAGTGAGCCCCAGTTTCTATATACTTTGTTCTCCCTGTTTGTAAACTGTGAGGCTGGATGTCTCCAGCAGAATGTTCCTGTTCTATGTCACCAGCTAAGGCAGAAGTGCAGTTTAGTGGTAGGAAGAGTGCTGGAGACTGCTCCTGGAGTTACAGTACCCCTCCTTGCAGGGCTGTCTCTCCCCTGTATCTGTGCTGGCAGCTCCAAAGGCACCTTTGCTGGAGTAGAAAAGCTCTCTAAGGCTGTCTAAAGTAAGAACTATCAGGTCCCATCTCTTGCCCACAGCATGGGATTGACATGCTGGGTACTGTCACACAGGGTGACAAATCTCACCCACAACACCAGGTGCAAGTAGTAAAAGTGTTTTCCCAAAAGAAAGGCTGCATCAGTGGTGTTTACCAGCTGGATGACCTGAGCAGACAGCTCTGAACCCTTCTCTGTTTCATGCTTTTTGCTTTGCTTTTTTTCAGGATCCTTCCATCTTCACTGTCCTGACAGCCAAGTCGACCCGTCCTGGAGTGGCACTGGCTGACTTTGTCATATTCCCTCCACGATGGGGGGTAGCTAACAACACCTTCAGGCCACCATACTACCACCGTACGGTTGTTCTTTGTTGATTGTGCTTAAGTACAGGACTACAGGAAAAAAAACCCACCCAAAAAACACAAAAACAAGCCTCCATTTATTTGAGAGTTCAGGCAGGAGCAGTCTAAGTTGTTGTCCTTTGCAGATGTAGAGTCAGCTTCTTGGAGCTGGTCTGTCCTCCCTGGAAAATGAACAAAGCCAGATGTTCCTATTTAGAGTGTCTCAGGAAAACTTAGAGGTGATGGGCTGGTTATGTCTGTATAGATGGATGCATCTGTACTCAAGGGGCTCCCACTGAGACCGGGTGCATATTGAACTTGGCACTGCACAAATGCATCAGAAATTGTCCTGTCATCCAGGCATGAATTGCTTAATATCTCATTAGAGTACACAGACAAAGAAAGGGAGAAAGGAAAATACAGTATCACAGGTGGTGAGAAGCACCCAGGGATGCAGAACTGCCCAAGGCCATCATAAGGTGACATCAGAGTTACAGCAAAGGACTGAATTGTCTCACCTGAGCCCTTCTCCACCACCAGAACAGTGATAGCTGTACCTCTTGCATTTAAAATGCCAGAGATCAGGAGGTGGGCTCCTTTCAGGCAGAGAGTTGGTTGATGTTTTGGGGATTTGGTTACCATCAGCACAGACAGTTTCTTTTTGGCAGTTTTTTGGTTTCTTCTTGGTAGAATGTGGTGAAGTATTGCATTAAATGGATGCTAGAAATCCAGTTTCTCACATGGGATTGCCCTTCCAGAGTGGGGATGAGGCAACCTTCTTGAGGGATAAACCTTGCTCCTCCTGCACCCCTTCTGTTGACAGCTAAAAGACCCCATCTCAGAAGCTATCCAGGTCACACTATAGTCACTCTGAAGTGCTGAGAGGCTTTCTGCACACTTACTAACCACAATTTAATAGTCAGCTCCTCCTGCTACTTAGATGTATTTCCATTCAGGGGCTGGCAGAATTAGTGGCACTTACAAGCACAGTAGGCAGCTATGAGGCCATCTGAGCAAGCTGTATGGGCAAAGTCCTGCTCTGCCATTCTGTTTTCATTTGCAGTAATAAGTGTGGCATAGCAATATGTCTCCTGACTGGCTGGGATGGTGCCAAGTCACTTAGACTGTCGGAGGTGAGACACACTGCTGGTTTACCACAACTGAGTTGCTGTGCATCAGCAGAGCTGTGCTAATTTTCCACAGGCAAATGGTGCTGAACAACATGATCGTGTTCAAGCTTGCTTCATCTGTGGTAAAGGAGGGCTCAAATAACTCTCTCTTGTCTGTGTTGTGAGCTAAGAGTACCACATGGCCATCTACCACAGCTACTCATTTGACCACAGTACCTTGGCCCGAGGCTTGAGCTCTAAATTGCTGATGAGTAGGTTGGCTGTCTACTCTAGTCCAGACATGGAGGGGCAGATCTTGAGTCAGGCAGACAATGCAGTGGTCAGTTATCAAGACCCTGTGCACCCCTGTGCCTCTGAAATTAGTGTGGTAATGAAAATCTTTTACCATTTCTAGAGGCATAATAGGACAGAGCAACTCTGGGGTAGGAGTAGCACAAGTTCAGTGCTGTTGAACTCAACAAGGATTTTTCAAGAGGCCTTGTTCTTTACCTAGAAATCTCATTGCCTCCTCAAGTGCTGTGAAAAGCCTGCACTCAAAGAATTTCGGTGCACTCAGCATCACAGTTTTCATCTTGTCTTAACTTTGCCCTAAGTATGAATGTAGAAATGATGATCCAAAACTTTCCTGCCTTAACAGAGACACTGTTAACAACTTCACATACAAAGGTGGCTGTGGGGCTCATAAATACTGACTTCTCTTTTCAACTTTCTAATTCCCTGGAGGCTGTGAATTACTGTGGTTCTTTGGACCACAGGTTAAAAAAATGTTTTGGATGCAGCTTTTTATACCATATATTTCCTCTGTGTCTGGAAGACTACTTCCCATTACAGTGGGAACTACATTTTAACTTCACAGCATCCTACTTGGAGAAGACTGCTATTTTACAGACAGGGAATGGAGGAACACCTGAAATTGTTGAGGGTTACGTAGGAAATCTGTGAATGAATAAGAAGCTGGACTCAGCTCATCTCTGAAGTCCCAATCTGGTTTCCTATTCACCTGCTCATTCTTCCCAGGTGACGTAGTATCATCAAGAGTCTTGTTGCAGATGTGTTTGGCAATCCAGCTTTTAGGGTGTGTACAGCAGTCTGAGTGCACAGAGCGCAGTACATAAGTGAGTTCAATGAAAAGCCCACAACAATCAGGTCTTACATGAGATATTGACAATCTGGGATGAAATTTGAGTGTTTGCATACATATATAGGCCAACTCTGCTTTGAGCTGTATTCATTTTGCTGCTAAGTATTTTATACCCTGGATGGTACTTGATGAAGACAAAGCTTGTCGTTAGGAAGGGCTGTATATAATGAGTGTGTCCTGGATTTATGAACACAGACTGCTAAGCAGAAAGTTGCCATGCTGTTTAGTCACATCAGGCCTGAAAAGCTTGGAATGGCAGCTGCTAAAGTGCTTCCTGTGCAGGGAGCATAACTCAGTAAGTACTGAATGATTAGGCATTCTTAACTAATTCGGTGGTCCGTTACTTGGTTGGTTTCAGAGGGTCTATTTCAAGTATTCTTCCTCGGGGAAGGACAGGCTGTGGCTCCTTGTCCTCGGACACAAAGTGGCTCTTGAGAAAAAGGCAAATAATGCACAGATCAAAAGCATAAGGTACTGAAGTGCCTGACTAGACTGGAAGTGGTGGATGAATATCAAACAAATTGATTTCAAGCTTATAAACTGGGACAGCAGGTCAGGCTGTCTCAACAGATTGTCAGCCAGGCATTTTGTGCCTCAGAACCCATAGCACAAGGATGATTATAATGAACTTTCTTTCCAGCACTTCTTTAAGATCTGTAATCCAAGTCTGTGAATATCAGAGGATACCACGCAGGCCATATACAGGTGCAGTACTTGCACAGCTTGAGGTGGTAGGAAAAGCACAGGTCTACCAGCATCAGTGTACCTTCATTAGGGAGCTCTGTTTCTGAATCCAGATAATTAAGAGTGGAATAATAACTTTATAGCTTTACAAGCATTGCTTGTAGGATCCCTGACATCCTCTCGTGTGATACACTACATAGGAACCTCCACTCCACCCATTGCCTCCCCCAGCTTAGCTTGTGGGTTTCCAGGAGCTCACAGCTTAGCTGCAATGCCTCCCAATGACACTGTTGTGACCTCTGTTCTGTGCCTCCTGCAGGGAACTGCATGAGTGAGTTCATGGGGCTCATCAAAGGCCACTATGAAGCGAAGGAGGAAGGCTTCCAGCCTGGAGGGGCCAGCTTGCACAGCATGATGACTCCTCATGGGCCTGATGCTGACTGTTTTGAGAAGGCAAGCAAAGCCAAGCTGGAGCCTGAGAGGGTTGCAGAAGGGACCATGGTAAGGAGCCAAGGAAGCCAGTGAGATTTTGAATAGAGCACAGCAGGCCACAGCTGTGCCACTCCCAAAGCATTAACTTCTTGCCAGCATGCTGGAAAAGCACTTGGACCAAATTGCTGCAGCATTCACCTCCCTTACTGAGCAGCACCAGGAGCTCCCCTTGAGACATGCCATGCCAGACAGCTTTCATCATCTGCCAATGTAAATTGTTGCCTGAACAGGAAGCTGGGAATTTTCAGGATGATTAATTTAATTTGTGTCTTAGCCTGTGGACAAAGAAGCGAGACCCCTGACTATCCTCCTTTCTCCACCCACTAAAATATGATGATCAGCAGCAGCAGCCCTAGAATTAGAGATTTTGGAACATCCTGGTTTTCCTGGGCATGCAGGGAGGCCAAAGTCACTTTCTGAGACCTGGTTAATATCAGCACTGCTCTACCAGCTCTGAAGAGCTTTCTCTTCCTGGGATGATCAGGCTGGAGGCAGAACTTGGCAGTGCTAGACTGTGCCTACAACTCCTGTTGGTGGCAGAGCAGAGCCACCTTGTCCGGATTTAAATTTGCTCCCTTGCCCTAACATACCTTCCCTCTTCCATCAGGCCTTCATGTTCGAATCATCCCTCAGTCTGGCCGTGACCAAATGGGGCCTCCAGACCTCCAACCGCCTAGATAAAAGCTACTACAAGTGCTGGGAACCTCTGAAAAGCCATTTCAACCCTAAGTGCAAGTAAAGATAAGTATTTGCTGCTAGCAATACGTGAGTGAAGGCAGGGAAATCCAGCTTACCTATGTGTGGCAGCACAGTCTGCTTGGCAAATGCACAGAATGGCATTTCCAGCAGCCACCAAGCCATGAAATTATCATTCCCATGTAACTTGGGAAATGCAGAAAACCCCTCCATTATTCTTAATGTTCAAGTATGCAAATAAAGCTTTCCTGGTGACACGATGAAGTACCTGTGTGGCTCTCACCATGTGTAGTTGGTGTGAATGCTGTATCTTGGCTGGACAGAGGTGACAGCCAGTCCCCATTCACAGGGCTTCCTGTGACAAAACTGGGTGTGTCTTTCATAGGGAGAAGCTGGATCAACAAAACACATTACACTTCCACAGAGGAAGAGCTTTACAAACAGCTGGAGGCCCTACCACACCTAAGCCTCCTATCAGAGCAGGCTGCTTCAACCATCTGGTCAGTGGAGGGTTGCCAAAGAAAGACTTGTCAGGAAAGCAGAGCACAAATTAGGAAAGGTTGGAGAATCCAAAGCATTACAGTGCTAAGTGAGGCAAAGTTTTCTTTCCAACCCCATGCTGTGGTCATCCTTCAACAGTGACTTGTCTGTCAGTACTTGACAAATTCTCTCCCTGGTTAAGTGCTAATTTGCAGCAAAGCAAATGTGAAGGGGTTTCTCTGACCAGTCAAGGCATTTTTTTCCTGGGAAGGTACCTGGAAGAAAGCTCAAGTGCAGACATTGTGGAGGACCTCAAAATTCATTGGAGTATGCAAACTTTACCCTCAGGTGGTGTTTTCCACAGGCTGGAGGCATAAAGAGAAGCCCCAAGTAAGGTGTGAACAAAGACCAGAGCCCAGGCCCCAAGATCTCAGGCCTGACTTTAGCACACACCCACATGAAATTTCCAGTTACTAAGTCTGGTGCCATCAGGATCTGTGTTTCTTACTTCCCAAGAGAAACAATCCTCAGTTTTCCAAAAGAGGGGGGAACAAAAGAGCTCCAACACTTAACTTCAGTCAGTCACATCCATTATTGCTTCTGGATCTGCAACATATCCTCAGGGGGGGGAAAAAAGCACCAGCTTTCAGCAAAGTATTACATTATAAAATCTACATGGAGTTGTTTACTCTAAAATAGCCAGCTCAGAAAAGAATGTTCGGGAAAATCAATTTGCCAGAGAAGCTGATTTAATCAGACTGATCCAGGCATAAAGGAGGTCTAAATGTTTCACAGGCAGAGGGGAAAAGCTTATTTTCTATTTGGGACCTAAATTACTATCCAGTGACCTGCAGGCTTGAGTTCTTCTCACTATAATCACTGAAGTGGACATGTGTGGTAACACCTCAGTCAATCCATGAGGCACATTCACTTTCCTGTCTTCACCCTCTGTTTCTGAAGGGAGACTCCTTTTTTTCCTCTCCACACCAAACCACACTGTCTCAAACCACCAACTCCACCTCCAGTCCACAGCACCTCCATGAAAACAGCCTGGAATTCTGCCAATAGCATGAGAGAAAAGTAAGGCAGCCTTTCCCTGCACACCACACTGGAATCTGCAGGGAAGCAGCATCACTCTGGCTTGCAAAGGACACAGCTGTGGCAGGTGCCACAAGCATCATTCTGAGGCTGACCTGAAAGGCTAGGGGCCCTGTGCTCATCTGCAATCCATCCCCAACCTTTTGCTTCACTGGCCTGAAACAAATACAGCTGCAAGAAAGAATTCCATGTGTGACAATTCAACTTCCAATTAGCTGAGGAAATGGGTCCTGCGAGATCAAATTAGTTTGTGGCAGCAGGAAGAGAGTTAGTTTAAGCATGCTCAGACAAGCAATTATTTCTTTCCCTAAATACCACTTTCTCCATGCACTGATGTCTCTCTGTACTGACCCACAGCACTATCTTATATCATCTGTGACAGGTTTTGGAAGTTGTTCTGCAGAGAGAATCATCTGTGCTTGCTCTAGTTAAGCTAACAGAAGCTGCAGAGGCAGCTTTGAGAGTGTTCCTGAGAGCACATACTGGATTACAAAAGGAGGCTGTGGCCCTCTGCACAACATTAGTGCCAAGCACCCCACCCTCTGAGTACATCACGACCCAGATGAAAAAGGGAAGAGCTACAGCAACAAACAAATAAAATCAATAAAAAATAAAGCCAAACACAGATTGAAAATATGGAAACTTTTTTTTTTTTAAATTGTGAAAGTGAGCACTGGCTCAGATTGCCCAAAAAGTCTGTGAAGTCTCAATCCCTGGGAGATACTCAAAAGCCACCTGGACATGGTCCTGGACAATCTGCTCAAGCAGAGGCTTAGACCAGATGACCTCCAGAGCTCTCCTCCAAGCTCAACCATTCTGTGATTACATGAAAAAGCTCATCAGCTCACTCTGACAGAGTGACTGCAAACAGCCCTGTTCACATCCTAATCTTGCAGCAGACTGAGCTTTTGGCACTGACCTCACTTTTAGGAAAAAAACACTTTAATACATGGTCTGAAAAATTAAGGTTGTTTGGATCACTATGGCACCTATAGGCCATGTGAAATTTAAAATCTCTTCCTTGCACTCACCTTTCAGTACTTTTGATAATTGCAGAGCATCCTAAACCAGTTGATCTGGGCAGAAAAGACATGTTCTTGTAAGAATAAGCAGAGAAGGCATCTTTGCAAGGCACAAGGTTCAGTTGTGCTTGGTGTTTTGTTGTAGTTTTGTGGGATTTTTTTCCAATCATAGCCCTTTAGCAGGGATGAAATGGAATTCTCCTATCATGTAAAGGAATCTGTGTCCAACAATCCTTACCCTTTTATTTCTTGCCTCCCACTCTCAGGAATCACTGAATTAGTGGAAATGCAAGTCAACATAGAGCATGACAATGCTCAGCTCACTATTTCCAAGTCTGGTAATTTTATCCAGAAGCCTCCTGCAATAATCCCACACATGGTTTAGGCTTTTATTTTATTAACAAAAGGAAAATTAACTCAGCTTATTGAGAACAGGCAGGCTCCTAAAGTTATTAAAAATATATCACAGAACTTGCCTATTAACTAATTAGGGCAAACTATCAGGAAGAAATACCTAGTAGGCAAGCAGTAGTTCTTTAGGACACTGCTTTGGGCTTGCTTGACATTTTAGTCTGCTACTAATTTTAAACTTCAGCCCATGCTGCTCTGATAGCAGCAACTTCCACATACTAGAAGCAACCTTTGTATAAAAAGCAGCACAATGGTTGAGTTCAGGACATCCTCTCTATATATACCCTGCACTTTCCATAATCGTTAAAGATGCAAGACAACCAGCAAGGAATTCAGATTTATTCTTACAGAAGAGAAATGTCAGCACACAGTGTATCTTCTTTTATTTATACTCCATGAACAGCACTGAAGTTCTGGGAAATCAGAATACACTGAACGGTCGCTCATATTTACCTTCTTGGATAAGCTTCTCCCTACGATCCTGTGGAAGAAAGATAACATTTCTCATTAGCTATTGGAGAAGATTCCATTAACCTGGGATGAAAGGTAAGCACTCCTAGTGTTTCAGCATGGAAGACAGCTCCACATGTGATCTTTTCCAACCTGTATGATTCCATGTTCTGGGCACCCCAGTTCAGAAAAGACAGAGATTTACTGGAGAGAGTCCAGCACAGGGCACCAAGATGCTGAAGGAAGTGGAGATCTCCCTGCTGAGGAGAGGCTGAGAGAGCTGGGGCTCTTTAGCCTGGAGGAGACTGAGGGGGGAGCTCAGCAGTGTCTGTCAATATGTTAAGGGTGAGTGTAGGGAGGATGGAGCCAGACTCTGCTCAGTGTCATCCAGTGACAGGACAAGAGGCAATGGGAGTCAGTTGGAGCACAAGAGGTTGAGGGGAAACACAAGGAGAAACTTGTTCCCAGTGAGGGTGCCAGAGGCTGGCAGGGGCTGCCCAGGGGGGTTGTGGAGTCTCCTGCTCTGGAGACATTCCAGCCCCACCTGGATCTGTTCCTGGGTGACTTGGTCTAGGTGATCCTGCTCTGGCAGGGGGGTTGGACTAGATGATCTTCTAGGTCCCTTCCAACCCCTAACATTCTATTATTCTATAAGTACAAATTCTGCTGACAGCTGTTGTGGTTAAAAAAGTAAAAACCCAAGGGACTGAGCAAGCTACTGAAGGTGTGCTCAGATTGACCTCTCTGTACTTCCGGCCACTCTCNCACTATTTCCAAGTCTGGTAATTTTATCCAGAAGCCTCCTGCAATAATCCCACACATGGTTTAGGCTTTTATTTTATTAACAAAAGGAAAATTAACTCAGCTTATTGAGAACAGGCAGGCTCCTAAAGTTATTAAAAATATATCACAGAACTTGCCTATTAACTAATTAGGGCAAACTATCAGGAAGAAATACCTAGTAGGCAAGCAGTAGTTCTTTAGGACACTGCTTTGGGCTTGCTTGACATTTTAGTCTGCTACTAATTTTAAACTTCAGCCCATGCTGCTCTGATAGCAGCAACTTCCACATACTAGAAGCAACCTTTGTATAAAAAGCAGCACAATGGTTGAGTTCAGGACATCCTCTCTATATATACCCTGCACTTTCCATAATCGTTAAAGATGCAAGACAACCAGCAAGGAATTCAGATTTATTCTTACAGAAGAGAAATGTCAGCACACAGTGTATCTTCTTTTATTTATACTCCATGAACAGCACTGAAGTTCTGGGAAATCAGAATACACTGAACGGTCGCTCATATTTACCTTCTTGGATAAGCTTCTCCCTACGATCCTGTGGAAGAAAGATAACATTTCTCATTAGCTATTGGAGAAGATTCCATTAACCTGGGATGAAAGGTAAGCACTCCTAGTGTTTCAGCATGGAAGACAGCTCCACATGTGATCTTTTCCAACCTGTATGATTCCANGAAGGTGTGCTCAGATTGACCTCTCTGTACTTCCGGCCACTCTCACAAGCCAGCAGAGACCAACTCCTGTGATACATTTTTCATCAAACTAGTTGCATCACATCACAGTTAATTGATACATTTAGTTTCTGCCTCCTCCTGGCTGAAAAATACAGTTTGGAGTTTGAATTATGGAGAAATTTCTTAATTATTTCCCTACATGTTCCCATATTCATTTTCAGCCCATTTGTATATCTCACTCTGCAGTCATGTACCTTTCTGCCAGATATTGTTCCATCATTGTTTTATCTGCTGGATAAAACCAGAAGACTTGCTTAAGATTCTTTTGCTTTCCCAGACACACAACAAACACTCCTCAGAGCAGAGTATAATAGTCATTGTCCTTTACATGCTACCTGAAAACAGAAAAAAAACCCAAACACCAGTAATAAAGGAATACAGGAATAAAGGAAAACAAACTGTCCTGGAGACTACATTAAAGACTTCATCTTAAATATCCCCAGGCAACTATGTCTAAATTTCACTCACACAGGTTTATTTTCAGTGGCTCACAGGCACTAAACCCAAATGTGTCTTTAGGTACAGAATAGAACCAGCATGCCACAATGCTGCAGAGATGCTAAGGTGTCAAGAAATGTCTATAAACATGCTCAGCATATTTCCTAAATTTTTGATTCATCCTAGCAAACAGCCTACTCTACAAATAATCTATTCATCTTAATTTATGTTTGTGCTTCTAGGTTTAGCACTTGATCTAAAAATGCTGGTTTTGTGCAAGAGGGAAATAAACGGGTTTTATAACATCCACAAAATCACAAGTAAAAACCAGCCACTACCTGCCAGTCACCTTACATTTTCTTTTGTATGTGTATAGCTTTTTTTCAGAATGATCTACCATTGCTCAGATTCTTGACAGAATCAAGATAAACCTGCCAAATTCCTCAACATCCAGCTGTGATCAGATACTGCAATCAGCACACATACACCTCCTCATTTGCTTCATGAGATGAACTGGTCAAACAATTCACAGAGATACTGCCAAGCTAGTCACCCATAAGGTCCTGTTTGTTTTAGTGAAGTTACTGTGAGTCAACAGATGAAAACAACAGTATCTTATAATCATAAGATTATAATTTACACTGTCAGTGCTACAGGGAAGTACTGTAACTGGCTATAACCAAGTGTACAATATAGGTCTCTCAACACAGCATTGCTATGAGGCTAAGTAGCAGCTTTCCTTCCCTCGTTGCTTTAATGGTATTTATACTTCTTAGATGCAAGAGGATCCCACCAATTCAGTCTCCAAGCAGATCTACACTCTATTACACAGAATCACAGACGGTCAGGGGTTAGAAGGGGCCTAGAAGATCATCTAGTCCAACCCCCCTGCCAGAGCAGGGTCACCTAGACCAAGTCACAAAGAATCTTCCCTGACCGGGAATCGAACCGGGATTGTGGCAGTGAGAGCGCTGAACCCTAACCACTAGACCCAGGAACAGATCCAGGCGGGTCTGGAACATCTCCAGAGCAGGAGACTCCACAACCTCCCTGGGCAGCCCCTGCCAGGCTCTGGCACCCTCACTGGGACAAGTTTTTCCTTGTGTTTCCCCTAAACAGTTCTGCGTTCATGTTCAGTGCTGTTACCCGACTTACCCTGTCAATTTTGAAGGCCAGAGCCCAAAAGATGAGGGGCCCTATGGCAAAAACAGCTCCTAAGAAGGACGTCTTTGGTGTCGGGCGGAAAGTAGGGTAGATGTTATGCGTCCTAGCATAGACCCAGCGGAGCAAGGCGGGATCTTCCTGGGTTGGAAAGAAAGCCACAGTGAGCCCTGCCAGGGACCTTCGACTCGGCGCGGACCCTTCTGTCCCCGTCGCTGCGCTGGAACCGAGAAAGCCACCGGCCGCCCCCCCCTCCCCCCCTCGACCCAGGTGGCCAGGCCCGCCAAGGTCACGGGGAAGGCAGCGCCTCTGCTGCACAGACCCAGACACGGTCCCCGTTGCGGAACTCTAGGTGAGTCCCACACACCTCCACTCTCCCGCCGCCGCCGGCCCCACCGCTCCCCACTCACGATGACGGCCGGTGGGTTGGGCTGGTTGAGCTGCAGCTGGTACTGCCGCTTAAGGCGGGCGCGGATAGCCAAGCGTTCGGCCTCGGCGCGACGCTTCTCCAGAGACGCGTCGTAGTTGGCGGGGTCGAGCTCGGCCGGCAGCGAGACGTATTTATTGGGCCGGTACTCCTCGGCTGCGCTGCGCGGAGGCCGCGCCGCCATCTTGCAGGCCACCGTCCCGCTCTGCCAAGTGAAGGGGGCGGGCTCAGCGAAGGAAGGGGGCGGGCTCAGCGAAGGAAGCGGGCGGGCTCAGCGAAGGAAGCGGGCGGGCTCAGCGAAGGAAGCGGGCGGGCTCAGCGAAGGAAGCGGGCGGGCTCAGCGAAGGAAGCGGGCGGGCTCAGCGAAGGAAGCGGGCGGGCTCAGCGAAGGAAGCGGGCGGGCTCAGCGAAGGAAGCGGGCGGGCTCAGCGAAGGAAGCGGGCGGGCTCAGCGAAGGAAGCGGGCGGGCTCAGCGAAGGAAGCGGGCGGGCTCAGCGAAGGAAGCGGGCGGGCTCAGCGAAGGAAGCGGGCGGGCTCAGCGAAGGAAGCGGGCGGGCTCAGCGAAGGAAGCGGGCGGGCTCAGCGAAGGAAGCGGGCGGGCTCAGCGAAGGAAGCGGGCGGGCTCCGTTTCTAGCCACCGCTGCTGGTCCCCTTGCCGACCCGCGCGGGAGCCGCCGCAGCCTCGTTCTCCAGCCTCGGCAGTTGAGGGCGGGATTATTATTTGGTTGGTTGGTTGGTTGGTTTTGGGGTTTTTCTTTGGGTACCCAAAGCAATGATAGCAGCTATTGCTGACTGAAACCCAGAATGCTGGTGGCTGTGTCTATATGGCTATGGCCTCATTTATACTGGGGTAATGTCACGATCCGATATTAGGATATGTGGCAATTTTTAGGAAAGGTTTAAAGGTGATCCCCAAATGGTGAAATTAAGATGCAAACGAGGTCAGATGCCACAGGCATGATGAAGTGTTATTAGAGTAGCATAGCAAAGTTTCTAAAGCAGACAGGACAGGGAGGAAAATAGAAACAGAAAAGAAAGGAGAAAGCAGAGGACAGCAAGCGATAGAACAGTCACCACCACAGGCCAGACGACGGCATTAGTGGGGCAGAGAGCTGCTTTGCTTGTCCAGGAAAATGCTTCTCTGTTTTTCTATAGTGTCCCAGATTTTTTATATGGTTCTTGCCCCACTTCTCTCCCTGTGCAGATGAGGAATTCCTTCTACCTTCTCTCTATTCCACCCAGAGATAAGGGAGGGGGGGTATAGTGTAGATAACAGAGTCCTTGGTCTTGCTAATTGGTAAGATCGGCCATCGTAAATTGAGGGATTAAGGCAGCAGACTCCTCAGGCTAATTTATTGCAGGACGACCAATAACCTCAAGGACACCACTCCCAGCTCCAGCTGCAGATCTTCCCCCATCTCCAATCTCAGGCACACATCTTGGCAGAGGGTGGGGGGGAGAGTCTCAAGACAAGCAACAGATGTCCTGAGTGTCTCAACTTCTTGGATTGTTTGAGACAAACACTATCATGTCCTGCATGTCACAGGTAGGCACCACAATAACAGAACAGAAGCTCTGCCTCGCTCTTCTTTTACCTAGTCACTTGGAAAATAGACAATCTCCTTTTACTCTAAGCAGCTAGTTAGGACTTTGGGTTTTGCTATTAATTCCAGCAGGTTGAAATCCAAGTTGGCTGTTCCTGCAGTTTCTGTACCTTGAGCACACCCCTACAGCAGGAGGTATTCTTCATCTCTCAAGTGCAAGCCTGCAGTCCTCTTAGAAACTCTCTCCTGTGTTTCTCCAGCTTTTCTACCCTCATTTTCTTCACAAACATATGACTGCAAATCCAAGTGGAAATCAAGCAGCTTCCTTTGCAAACAGCTCCCAGGGAACTACTTACACACTCTATTACTTTGCTTCCCATGGGGTTTCAGCTTGGGACAAGTGTCTCCTGCTGCATGGAACAATTTACTCCTTTTATTTTCCCATTTCACAACCATCAGCTTTAGTGAGCTCTATGTCTCCAGCTTCACTGTTGCCTCTCTCCATAACCAGCATGTGGAGAGCTACTTCAGCAGTATGGTACATACACCAGCAGCACTGCCATGTGGCACTCCTGTGGTACTTTCATCTTTGAGGGTTTCCAGCCTGTGTTTCCCTGCCCCATTCGTGCCCTGCTTCTTTTAAAGCTGATCCTTCCTGTTTTTTCTTAATAAATGATGTGTGCAGCCTTGAAATAGATTCCTAGCCTAGTCCTAGATTGCAGGACTCTGTGATCTTATCTGTACAGGTTCAGGCCGTGCCTTCTCCCTCTCCCTGTAGCTCACAGCTGTGAGTGTGCATGCTTGGCATGCAAACAGTGCTGAAATTAATCCTAATGGGAGAAAAACAGAAGGTGCAAAGCTACGTTTCCGTTAACAGTGTAATGTACTATATTAGAAAATGGAGCAGGCAGCCACTGTGCTGAAAACACCTTTGCATTTCACTTCTAATCACTCAGTCGTCTGCCCTCTCAAAGGATCAAGTTTCCCATGGGAATCTTTCCTGAGAGATGGCTTTTCATGGCATAATAAAATAACCTTCTAGAGAAGCATATTTTCTGACACTCAAGTCTGTGCATTGCAGTTTGTTGTTTCCCATCCTCCAGAGGTGATTTTCTGCATCTTCTTCAGTTCCTAACAGCCACATCTCTCCTTTAAAACACTGACATTCAGCAAAAGCTTGAGCCACCAACAGTAAGTGTCTAAATCTTGCAGAAAGCAGTGCAGGACAGAGACAGAAATACTGCAGTCAAAGCACTTGACTGAAATCAGTGTTGGTTTTTTTTTTTTTCCATGCTGACAGAAACTGCTGCACACATGGAGAAATGCTGTGGTGACAAACTGGACTCCTGCGCAGACCTCCTGAGTCATCTACTCCTTCTGGGCTACCCCTTGGCAGGCTCTGCACACAGCCTGGCTGCTACTGCAAACCACCTTTGAAACAAAAGCTTTTTTGTCAATGAACAAGATTTTTCTTGTTCAAGTTTTTGCCAGCCAGATCATGAAGCTCATTTGACTCTCCTCCTGACTGCTAGTCTGCACATGAGACAAGCAGCAGGAATATCAAATAGGCACTGGTGACAGTGGGGACACTCAGTAATGCAACACAGAACTGAACTAGAATGTGCTGGTAATAAAAGCATGTCCTTGTGGGCTCAAGCACCAAGATTAACAAGGTAAGACCCCCCAAGTGTTTTTCTTCTGATAATTGTTGAATGTTTGAGGTTGGCAGTATTGAATCAATTTGAAATTCTCATATGAAAATGCCTTAGAAATTTACATCACCTGTTGGATTATTTATTTATTTGTTTGTTTGTTTGTTTATTGTGATTAGCAATAACCAAAATGGAAAGCACCAGTCAAGGAAATTAATCTTTGCCTAGTACGCTGTGGAGGGTTGACCCTGACTGGCTGCCAGATGCCCACCCAGCTGTTTTCTCATTCTTCTTTCTCAAAAGAAATGGAGGGGAAAATTACTTGGAGAAGCTCATGGGGTGAGATAAGTAAAATTAATACCAAAAATAGAAGCTGTATACAGAAAAATAAATAAATAAATAAAAATAGCTCACTATGTCCCATTAGCAGACATTTGTCCAGCTACTTTTTGGGAATCTGGATCTCAGTATGCATAGCAATTGCTTGGGAAGATAAAAGATTTCACCACAAATGTCCTCCCATCATCCTCCTTTCCCAAAACCTTTATATCTGAGCATGATGTCATATGGTATGAGATATTTCTTTGGTTGTTTGAGCCAGTTGTAGCAGTTATTTCCCCTCCAAACCTCTTGCCCATCTCCAGCCTACAGACCTTTCAAGTGGGTGGTGGGGCACTGGAGAAGCAGCATTGATGCTGTGCAAGCACTGCTCAGCAACAGCCAAAGCAATGGTGTGATGCCAGTGCTACTACAGCCACAGATGCAAGGCACAGCACCACACAAGCTGCTGTGAAGTTAGTTAACTCCATCCCATCCAGACCCAGCACAAAGCCATCCTGAACACTGTCCTGCACATCTCTGAACCTCTGAGAATGTTCTCATCCAAATGAGTCTGAAATCAGTCACATCTCTGCAACAGCCTCTTCTTTGGTTGAAGCTGCAAATAACTTCCACCTTGTGTTTAAAGTAACCCAAGATACTGATCTTCAGTTCAGACCTGTGTGAGTTTGTTGGTGACTTTTCAGTTGTGCTCCAAAATATCGCCAGACTGGATTTGTTCTGCTGTATATGAAAAGTCACATCTTTTCAGAGTGGCCAGGCTAAGTGACTCTGTGCTTCAAGTGAATGAAGGGTTAACCTAAATCACAGACCTGTCTACCTATCTCTGAGGAGATTGTGCATGACAGTTCCAGAAGAGACAGTTTAAATGTGCTGTTATCTTGAAAAATACTTGTGTCTGTCAAACTTGTATGGAGTGCTTGTGCTTTCCCTGTTTGCATCTGTTGTCAGACTGGGTCAACATGTTGCTGGGCTTTGTTTTGAATTCTCACTGACCTTTTGCAAACACAGCAAGCTGGAAAACAGAGAGAAGATGACAAGATCACTTCTATCACAAGAAGGTTCCTGAACAGAGGTCCTCTGCTTCCAATTCCCACCTGTAATGGGCAAGAAGGGTCATCTGGCTCCTGTTCCCCTTCCATACAAGTGAATGAATACTTAGGGTGTGTGAATGAATAGTGTGTGTGCTGCTGACCTTCTTCTGAGGGGAACTGGTATCAGGCACCCATTTGCATGGATGGTAAAAAACACAGTAGCCATAGAAAGGGATCAGTGTCAAAGGTTTTAGGACACAGCATAGTTTATGTGGGCTCAGAACAAGTGTGTCTAATTGTCCTAATAAATTGTCCAGCTAAATTGAATTCATTCTGTGTTAAGGACTCAAGTCCCCAGTATCTTTATCTCACAGTTGTTTGAAGGCAGTCTGGCGTGCAAAGGAAGGAGTTAACATAGTTAGGGGATTTATGAATAGTTCTTACAGCCAACAGGCCACCCATCAATGTGTATCAAATATTGATCTCAGCAGGAGTTAGTTGGAAAACTAGGACACTTAATGAGTCATAAAGTGCCAGGTATAATGAGAGGCAGCATTAAACAAACCATTTCTGCCTCTCCTGGGCTTGTCCAGAGACAGTGACAAGAAGCCCTCCTCTGCTGTTTCAGCTTTTCCTGACCAAGATAACATTTCTTGCTTGCACTGAATTACAACTGTGGCTGAGCTGCCTGAGCCAGGGAGCTGGTGCTGCCTGGAGGCTCTGGTGGGTTACAGAGAAGCTGGTAGTGAGCATCTCTTTTCCATTCCTTTGCAGGTGATCAGTTGCTACATTTCATAGGGTAATTTTCTTAGCTCTCCCTCTGCTTTCAGCTCCTCACAGGAGTGGCTATTAATAGTCATGTAACACAAGTGGAAGAGGGAAAGGTCCTAGGATAAAGTATGGTGGCAATTAGCTGAATGTCTGAGAGTAAGTCCTGTTATAGGCCAAGTGTTAGAAGTGCTTAACCAATCAAGGGCTAACATTATTCCTAAGCTTCCCCTCAGCATGGCTGTTAGGAACCAAAGTACATGAGC
>VYZU01073889.1:0-17565 GCA_013401355.1 Ceyx cyanopectus | reverse complement strand
TACATTAAAAAATCTTAAATTGCTGAACAGTCATTCATTAGCAAACCCTTCAACTGCTTGAGGTGGGAAAAAAATTCAGCTGAAAGCATTAATGAGTTGGTTAGCAATGTGCTGAATATGGACAAGTGAGTATTTTCATCAGCTCACCATTTTCCCCCAAGGAGAAGGCAGCATAGAACAGAGATTCTCCTACAGCCACCATAGCTACAACTCCTGCAGTGAACAGTTACTGCTGCTGAAAGGTGGAGGATGATGATGCAGCCATTGTAAGAGGAAGGCCAGTGTCCACCACAACGTGGTCTGCAACACAGGAGGAGGGTGGGTCTAGAAGAATAGACTGGGAATGAACCTGCACTTTCCTCTTCACATTTTACCAGACCCTTACTTCTTCCTGTTTGAAAAACAGGTTATGGGAAGTAACTGACTTCTATGTTGTCCCTTTTAGGGATCATCAACCATTTCGGGGTATTTTTACAAGAGACAAGTAAAAACCAAATTTTTCTTCCATGACAAGTAGTCTTATTGCTCCATTAGCCAATGCCATCTCTTTTGCAGATGCTACCAGTAAAATGGCAACTGATTCCTACATAGGAGATAGCTCCAATGATTCAGGTCACACAGTGTGACACCAACGTGTAAATACTGACTGACTACTGTGTGCATCAAACTTCATTTTCCACTTGCATTTCCCACACCCCTACAGTCACACGTCTCCAAGGATTTTAACAGAGCAGCCCCCAATTTGACCCTCATTTATATCTCAGTTGAAACTACGGGATGTGCTGCAGCTGGAAAATAAAAAAAAAAATAACCACTTTCAGGGTTTCTGCCTTTTCCACTCACCCTCTGAAAGAGTTCTGTGTGGATATCCCTTATGACTGAAGTACCTATATAATTTACCTCTCTGCTTATTTCATTATTGAGGCCAAAACCCTGGCACATAATGACATAGTTCCTGCTTACAGTTAATACTGCCTCAGAGCTTAAGCACTACATCAAGGAGCAAACTCGTGACCCTCACATGCATCCTTCAAGCCTGGAAGTGGTGAACAGGCTCTGAGAAGAGTAAGTGCAGAAAGAGAAATGTATTTCAGCTGCACTGGAGAACATGTACCACTCTTGAGAAGTCCCTTTGTTATCTGGATTGTTTCTTTTTACCTTTTCTGAGTAAAGTGACCACCACTTTGAATTAACTCCTGGCTTCTGGAAAACATCTTGCTGCACTAGAAAGCTCAATAGGCTCATCATATAGGTGGCCATGACACTCCCTCTTACTGTGATTTTTGTTTACTGTAATTACACTCCAGAATAATAATTTTGGTTGTAGTGGTAAGGCAATGAAGAAAAAATAAAAAATCATGTATTACCTCCTGCACTGGCAGGGTAACATAAACTTAATCCTCAGGCCAATTGAAAAAAAATTCTGCATCTGAATGCCTCCAGATAGTATGGAAGTTTGGAATGTTACCCATGCGTGAAGGTTATGGCCCAGGTCCTTCTGTTTTCATCTTCTTCTGTGCTCCACTTTATATCCCAACTATGACTGTATTCAGCAGCACACATTAGTGATTTCCACACCATGAGCTCATATTTAGTCCCTATTTTCAACAGCACACTAGAGACCTGCACCTATTCCACAAATAGAAAGAATCCAAACGCTTTCCCCTAGGCTCCTGCTTAGGATTTCATTATTAATTATATTTGAAGGTTATACAGTTAAAATACTAACTTTATTATTTGAATATTTATATTAAGCTGCTGAGATTTCTAGCAGCTTAGAAGCATTATTTCTGTGTAACAGAATAAGCCTCTTAAATTCTGCACGCAGGCCTCTCGTTTAAAATGAAAGATTTTAGAAAGGCACTGAAAGGTAACACCGAGTTAATGATGCTTTTTAAACTGAGACCTCAAAGACTGGTCACACAGAACTCTATCACTTATGCACCCCTTGANAAAACAAACAAACAACCCAAACAACCTTCTTTTGAGAGCTAAAGGAGTTGAAGACTAGACCTATTACAGATCTAAGCATTTCTTATTTTAGCCAAGATGAACAATTTTGCCCTATGAAGGCATGACATTTAACATACATTGCTAAAGAAAACGAAGTTGTCAAACAAAATTCCAAAAACTTGTTATAGGAGTCTGATAGTATTTTGGATATCTGGTATCTTTACCTGCTAGGGTCTTAATATGTGCACAACATTCTTCTCAATTCAGAGTAAGAGGCACATTTAGACATGGCCATCATATGTGAAAGGTCACATAAAAAAACTTCAAGACTACATTAAAAAATCTTAAATTGCTGAACAGTCATTCATTAGCAAACCCTTCAACTGCTNTGTGAAAGCGGTGTTCAAGGCCTGAGAAATCACACTACAATAGACTCTTGCAGAGAATACTGCCTTGCTTTCCAGCAGAAATGAAATCAGACAAAGCAACCTAAATAAGACACAGAAGGTTTTTACAAAATACTCAGTGAGATGGAGGGGAAAAACAAAGTGGGACGGTCATAAAGACAAAATAAATTCCTTGGGACTCATTTATTCAATACACCTTTATTGCCTTGCAAAAGCAGCCAGTGATCTTAACTCCAAGAACCTCATCTGGTTTCTCCAAGCCATTTCAGGGGTAAAATATTTTTTCAATTCCAGAGACAAGAGAAGGAAGTCTAACACAGCTGGAAAAGCAGATTTCTGCTACTATATTTTATTGCAATGCCACTTGCTCTGTGGTGTTACAGTTCTAATCACACATACACATTCCCACAGCATCACTCCACGTTAAAATCTGCCAGATTTACCTTCTGTTCCATTTGCTCCTTCTACTTTGTGTATTAAATATTGGCACCATACTGTAAATGTTTAATTACCAACTGTGATAAATACAAATGGCTCTTTTCACCCATAGTATTGACAAAAATTATCAATTAAATATTTCCAGTTTTTCCTTTAGATTAGTGGGGGTGGAAGAGTGGGTGGGGTGGTTTTAGATTTTGGCACACTATTCAAAATGACTTCAAAGTACATAATAGAGAAAATAATCTAGCACAAATCCATCCATCCATCCATCCATCCATCCATCCATCCATCCATCCATTTCATTCACTAAGATGTTTTCTGCTTACAGAAATATGAGATCACAATTTCAAACTGATTTCTGACAATTTAAACTAAACCTAAGTATTTGTTTATTGGGACATGTTGAGGAGCTGTGGCTGGCTGAATCAGATTTTTCTGTTCTCCCATTGTGTAGTTATGTCAACACTTCTGCTATGAAAAGAGTGCCGGCCAATATAAGAGAAGCTTAGAGGTTTTGGACAGATACATCTACAGTTTTGGTGGGAGTTGGAAAGAAAAGAGATATTCGAAGTGCATTTAATTAGAAAACCAGAGGTGTCCACTTGAACTTCCACAGCTCTAGCATCCACTCAAAAGGAGACCCGGAACAAACCACTCTCCTGCAAATAATCCCCAATATTTCTATATCCTAGATTTTGTCTAAATAAGGTGACCTATACAGGCTCTGAGTAAGAAGTGAGCAAAGGCAAAACCCCAGCTGTTTGCAGTGCTGGGTTGTTCAGCTCTACCTTCTTGTAGAGCAAAAGGAACAACAATTTATTGTGGCTGCTGGAGCCAAAGTCATCAGTCCTGCTAGGAAAAGCAGAAATTATTTCTTCCTACACAGCAGTTGTAGTTCAGTCCCTTAGCACATGCTGCCAACAGGCCCTGTGGTAAATTCTGAATGAGGAATAAATTTTAGAAAGGCACTGAAAGGTAACACCGAGTTAATGATGCTTTTTAAACTGAGACCTCAAAGACTGGTCACACAGAACTCTATCACTTATGCACCCCTTGACCTCAAGCTCTTTGACACGCTCTGCCAACAGTCCCTGAATTTGAATAAAGTTTAGCAAAAAGTTAGTTCAAGATAGTTCAAGAAGATGTACTCAGTCTCATTGCCAGTTACAATTCTTCAACATGGATTTACTATTTCCTATTTCCAATGCAATAATACAATTAAATATTTGGTAGCAATTCCCAGGAGACTGCATTTAACTACGTTCTCCAGACATAGTATTATGGTTTACGCCCAGCAGGCAACTAAACACCACAGAGCTCACTCTTCCCCTCACTCCTGGTGAGATCAAGAGGAGATTTGGAAGAAAAAGGTAGAAATCCATGGTTGAGTTAAGGACAGTTAAATAGGATAATACAACAAAAAATAATAAGACTAACAATAATATTTACAGAAGAACATACAAAGCGAGTGATGCACAATGCAACTTTCACCATCCAGAACCAGATGCCTCCTGTTCCTGAGTTGGGATCCATCCTCCCCACTGAGCCAGCTCCCTCCAGTTTAGACACACCAAGTGTGATGTCATATGGTATTAAATATCCCCCTGGATAGTTCAGGTAAGCTGTCTTGCCAGCGTTCCCCCTGGGCTTCTTCTGAAAATTAGCTCGGCCAAACCCAGGACAGATAACCAAGGGGAGGTAGGACAGTCATCCATCAAGAATGGTGGACAGTAAGATAATCACATTTTTTGCAGGCATGGATGCTGGCAGATCAGATAGATTGGCATACCTCAGAAAAAGGTCTATGCCAACCAACTGCCTCGTCACAATATAAACTCAAACTTCCAAATTTTAGATAGCTGGCCAAATTTTTATTTTAGGTATATGCTAGTATAAATCCAGAACATTGACAGCTGTATGAAAATACAGGGCTATATCTGATTTATGACTGCAGAAGATAATTTCACTGGGTCAATTTAATTTCTACTGCTGTTCTTAATAACAGATATAAGCCAAGAAGAAAAAAATTCTAAACAAAATTGTATGTGCAAGGTACAAACTTTTTTTCAAATGCATACTGCATATCTATTAACAAGACAAGCATCATCTTTCCATATAGCTCAATGGCTGTTAACTCACCAATTTTTTTTGTCCTTCACCTCTTGATGCACCTCCAACAGACCTTCTCTCTTAGAATTTTTTACCCATGCTTTTGATTCTGATATACAGAAAGGTTCATTTTCCCAGTTCAGATCCAGCTGTGAAGTCTGAGTTACAAATCTGAGTAACCACATAAAAGCTACCACTATTCACTTCCTTCCTTTCCAAGATTCTTGTTAGTTTGCAGCACCGAAGGTACTCCCTGATCACCAGGCTACAACATCAGAAGTAACCTGATGGAATTACTTTCAAGGTGACAACCCCCAAAAAGGCACCCCACTGGTTTGAAAAATGAACACCCCTTCTAAAAAAAAGCATTGATCCTCATACCTTGACGAACTAGAGTGTACAAATACAGCAAACCAAGCATGATTACAGCATCCCTTGTACCAGGTGACACTGTGTTAGAGCAAAGGTTGCATCAATGTAACTACCCAGCAGTTACAACTCTTAGAAAATATTACTGGAAGTACTAAGTAACAATACACTTCAGACACTCTTGAGCATGCTATATTGCCCAATATCTATACAAATATTAATCAACAGCAGCTAGTTAATTGGAAATGTTGAATGGTGTCTAAACCTTAAAGCATTATCAAAACAACAGTGCATGTAATTCCTATTTAAATAAATGCACGCAAAGGGCTTGATGGATTTCGCACCATATAAAACGAACAAGAAAGAGAAGAGATACCTTACATAAAATTTAAATAGAAATCTTTCTGAATTTAAGAAATGTGCAAGAATAACAAAGGTCATCAGGGTGCTCCTTCTAAGCAAGCCAGAATCCAACCACAGCATCATTTTTAATGAAAGGCATAAATTTCTGGGCTCTTGTCCTTGCTCCCTCTGGCCTTCTCAAAGGAGCCGTATGCACACCTCGTGTCTTCTAACACTGTCAGGAAGCTGCCTGAGGACAGCCTGAGTCTCATCATAACTTGCAGAGACTTCATCTCACGTGCCAAGTTTCAGCCTGGAGTGAATTTTTAAACAGTTGCGTTATAAAGCTGTGAAAACAGGGGCTTACAGTTGAACTGCTGATAAACTCTTACCTATAGCAGTGCACACGGCATCAATAATAGACAAAACTGCCCCATTTTATAGCACACAGGAAAGTTGGAATTCAGCTGTTATCACGATAATAATAAACTTCTGCTGGTGACTTAGGCTCTCAGCCTCAGATTTACATTCCCCCTGTCACTAAGAGTTTTTACGTTAAACATTTTTACAAGAAAATGCAATAAACAACATTTCTATTGCCGATGGCATTTGTTCCAACGGCTCTTGTGCTAGGACGCGGGGCAGCTCTCCTCCCACCCTCCAGCTCCTCCTCCTCACCCCATGCCGTCAGAACTGGGCACAGACCTACCCGCTCCTTGGACTCCTGGGCAGCCGGGACGAAGCCAAGGACAGCCCGTGGCACCCAGCCCAGCCCCATGCCAGCCGCCAGATCACAGGGAGGGGAGAGACTTGTACACCGAGCACTGCTGGCCTCCATTCCCAACACGCTGCAGGGCACCTCTCAGGCCTCTTCCCTCCACAACGGGAAGGAAAAGCAGCACACAGCACCATTAACACACTTATTTAATATATTTTTTTACTCTCACCCGTAGAAAGCCTGTTGCAGCAATCCTCAAGCACCTCGAGAAAAAAAGAAGGGTGTGGTGGGGAGGCGTTGGGAGAAAGAGCTGCAGCTTAACATTGCATCCTAGAGCTTCAGTGTTTCCTCGTGCTAAAGAGCCAAGGTCAGATGTGGAAAAAGCTAGACAAAAAAGTCAGCTTGCTTCTCACGCAACAGACACTTGAGGGGGAAAAAAAATCCATCTGGCCTAGAGTACGTAAGAGGCCTTGCAGACTTGTCACCCAAGTTGTCCCCAGTCACTGACACACAGGAGACCAGCTATTTAGAGAACTTCTTAGGCACAACTTTACCACTCCTCTAAAGTCTCCAGGACAATACCCTTCAGTCCACTAAGGAGCAGAATTACAGCAGTAACCACCAAGTTTAAATTTATCTATCCAGCATCTATATTTTATCTTCTAATCCATCTCTCAGGAACAGCTTTTAATGCATTTAGATATTTTTTTTTTGTCATAAAATATTCTATTTATTTCCCAGCAGCTGGTGTCAAAAAAAGTTGTTGTTTTCTTTAAATATTACTCTTAAATAAATAAAATCTGTTTTCGTATCATGCAAAATTAGTTTTGCCTGCTGTGAGTTTGTGGCATTATAAAGTGATCATTTTTCCCATGAATTATTCAAAACAAGGATAGAAAAAGGAAAAGAAAAATATGATGGACAATAGCATGCCATTCAATTTGTATAAATGCAGTAGTCATACTAATAGTTCACTATGTGCAGCACAGATGAAACGTTTTTTCTTTGTCAAATGTAGCCACTAACCTTAATTTAGTATTTCAGAGAGAGGTAGTGAAAGAGATTTATTTCTTTCCTCTGTGTCCCCCTGTGACTTACCTAGTGGGGCAGATAACAGACGTGTCTTGTTTTCCTATCAAGATTTTAGACAACAAGATTTAGAGATGCTTATCCTCAGGACCATGGCTTAACTGGCCCTTGATGGCCTTTAGGTCAGTTATCTTTTCTATTTTAACCTGTTCTTTGTTTAAACCTCTGGTTTGACAGTCTCTCTCTGTCTTCTATGAAAAACTATTAGAATTGTTAACATTTCCTCTGGAGTCTTCTTATTACCCTGTCTTTCAGAACTGCCGTAACAGCACAGCTGTAATTATTCTCACTTTGAATTCTGACTGTCGTGTTTGGAAGGGGATGAAGGGTGGGGACTTTAATAAATCATTCAGGCTTCCCAAGGCACATAGTACCTTACAAAATCTACTATGAACTTTCAAGGTGGAGGGGCTTATGGGCTGAAAATACATATAAAACTACTAAGACATAAAATGTCTTTTTCATCAAAAAGAATCAGAAAATGACAATAAATTTGTGGGTGAAAAAAACTATAGGAAGCTTTAAAAAAATGCTATTTCAAACAGTTTATCTCCAAGAACTTTTTAAAGGAAACTTCTCTTGAAAACAGAATCCTTTCATTAAGTTTCAGAATATGGCTTCTGAGTAAAATAAGTCTAGTGCTAAAAGAGTAGGTTAGAGACTCATGGAAATGACTTAAATTCTATTTCAACTTCTCCAATCTGTGTATTATGCTAATTGTAACAATGATCAGAGAAGTGGATCGGGGAAAAAAATTCTTTGCCCTATGCAAAAAGAATGAGTTGCTACCCCAAATATGTTCAACAGGGATAATACTAATCTGCCATACAACATTCACTGGAAACACTGGCCTTCACTGTCTAATCCTTTCAATAGGAAGAAGTTTAAGTGTTGAGAGAGAAAGCAGAGATTTTTTGAGGGAGAAAGATATTGGGTGGGGCTTATTTGTTTGTTTTCAGTTAGAGTGAATTTCCCTCAGAATACAGTGCAAATAGGTTCTAATGAAAATCCTGGACCTGGATATTAGAATCCTGGACTAGTTGCTCTGAACAGCATCATAAAAAGGATGAATGTTTCATGCAGGAAAGGTATGTTGATCACTACATCCTTTCGCAATAAAGCACAAACACGTCTGTTGTCAATTAAAAGCAAGATTAGGATGAAGTGTAGTCACCAGTGTCCCAAATTCCATTATCCCATAGCTACAAGCCATTACTTTTTTCCAATTTAATTCTTTTTAAGTAGGTCATTCTTGTATACTCTCATTTTTTAATTTTTTTTTTCCTTAACCATCCCTCCAGCCCAATTCTGGCCAAGTCTCCATGCCCCAGACACAAAATAAAATCCATGCATTTATTTTATATAATTAAAATATTTCTATAGACACAACTCTCATCCAGATCTTCCAAAATTCTATAAACTAGAAAAAGTCAAATGCAGTAGTCCATGAAACCTTCTTGCAGGGCCCTTCAACTTTTTTTTTTTGTGTGGAGACTAATATAAATGGTAAATATTTCAGGCTTGCTAGACAAAATAGAGTGTTTAAAGTGCAAAACATCTCCAAAGCCGATAGGAAGAAAATCACATGGCAAGCTATCTGAAAGGAACACAGAGATGTTTACAGGAGTCGTCAACCTCCCGCCTCCACACCAGCACAGCTGCTTCACAGCCATCTCACCAGCACCTACAGCTCTGTGGTGCTTTGAGGATTTCCCCACTGGATCCCCTTTGTGAACTTTAGAAAATGAAAAGAGAGGCAGGCTGAGTAAAACCAAGCTTTGCTTTGAGCTTTAGTACAAACAAAAGAAGTTCATGGGAGTACTGTGTCGATGCCTACAGAGCATATACATTTGCTTTATGTAAAATGCAAGAAGAACTCAGAACCAATATTCACTTTTCTAAGAAATCCCAAAAGTGTTTTGATGGATAAAAATTCCATTTAGAGATCTTCTCCAATGTCTGCTCTGCTTATGGTCACTGGAACTTAACAGTGCATTCCATCCACAGCCACACAGAGAAGTTACAGACAGCTTCTCCAAATATTAAAGAACTCTGCTTACATTGCTGGATCCTTAATCCTTGAATTTCTATTTTTTTATTTTTGTAATACACGCTCATTAAAAACACAAAGTGATCAAAATGAACAAATCTGACAACAGTAAAGTTGCACTCTGTATGCTAAGACCAACTTTACTGATAAGACCTAAAAGGTAGTGAAATAATTAATGCTAATCAACATGGGTTTATGGAAAAGACAACTTCTCAAACAAACCTGGATTCATTCTTTGTCTGTATGTTTTCTAAGTCTAGGAGATTATACACTTACAGTTCTCTAAGCATTTGACTTAGCCCTACTACAGAACATTACAGTTCTGTCAAAGAAACCACACGTTGACCAGCTAACTACTGGAAGACCCTTAGAAAAAATGTTACCTAGGGGTTCTTCAAATACAGAGGTATTTTAGTAAGATGTAAGTAAAATTAGTCACAACCCCAACACTGTCCAAGATTTTGATCAATCACTCAAGTTATAAAATCACCACTGATGAAAACTACCAAGTGATGCAAAAACTGGAGAACAGAGTATGGACAACTGGTGAGCATCCAGCATTTGCACAAAGCTTCTGTTCTTTCAAATAAACCTTTTTAGTATGGCATACCTTTAAGAAAAATAAACATATGCTGTATCCACAAGATCGGGCATGGGTGCACGTGGGGTGTGTTACACCCTGGAAGAAGAACGATTCTGAAAGGGATTTCGAGCTAACAACAAATAAACAACTGAACACAACACCCAGTGCAATGTGACAAAGATTGCTAACGCAGTCTCTGGAGGGACAGAAAGGAGGTAGTGGGTAGGCTCAGGAAAACACATTTACTTTTCTTTATTGCATTGTTTTCTAAAGAGATCTTCAATTGGGTGAAGAAAGGTGTAACAAGAACCAAAGTCTAGAACATGAAGCCAAGAAAGAAAGAAAGGTCAAATTGAACCAGAAACCACATTTTTAAACAGCAAGGGAATTAACCAATGGAACAAAACTATCAATGGAAGGGAGGAGCTTTAACCTCCTGATGGTTTCAAGATGGAGAGATGCTGTCTGTGAATAAATGGGCTCAAAACAGGAATGACCAAACGAATCTAACAGCTGTTGACACAGAGAAGGTCAAACTAGATGATCTAATGGTCCTTGCTGATCCCAAGCCATACAGAGAGACATTTCTGATGTCATATTTTATGTGACCCACAGAATTAAATAAAACATTCTTCTGAGTGACCATAAGAAACAGTCCTCCCACAAAAGATGCACATATGCCCAGTATGGCACAAAATGTTTCACTGCTTATGAAGATTTCTGAAGCTTGGAAAGACACTGATCACATCCTCTGAAAGGATCTTCATTCTGAAAGAAGAACGCTTTATTAAGTGACTGTATGGCATCAGAGCATAGCTTAGTGGAGAGCCATCACTACCAGCTCACATTCAAGCAGCTCCCAGGGCTGGAATGTTTGCAGTCCTTTCTGGGTCTGCTTCTAGATTCAACTTCACCTTGTGCTGGAAGCCAAGTTTGGTGCTACCTGGGAGAATGCTATCCACACAAGTAGTTAAAAATCTGCCCATTTGTTGACACAATGCAAGGGGTTTCAGTTATGGCTCCTGGAATTCACAGATACTGGAATGTGCTTCAAGCTTTGGGTTCAAGTATATAAGAGAAGACTCTGAAAACATTATGTGTTATCCTCTATTGGTATTTTCCACTCCCATGATCCCCAAAGCTAGAATATATAAGAACACTGCTAGAGTTGACAAACAAACAAACAAAAAAGCATTAACAAGATTTTTTGGGCAGGAAATGCCTAGATTTTCAAAGTCTGATCTGAAAGCTAGAGCTTTAGAAATAAAAACTCCCTAAATATCGTGCTGGGCACAGCATCAGAGCTGGCTTCAAGGGAACAGCACCACCTATTGAATCACTCCCACAGCTCCCTACAGTTCTTCCTGGTCCTTCTCTTCTCCAAGTACTGACCAGACAACTCTTAGCTAAATATTTCACACCCCAATATGGCACAGCTGCAGGCACTGAATTAGATATTTTCCATTGCTAAGTCTAGGTTTGAATTTTCCTTCTACCTGCTGCAAATGGTTCAGCTTATAAATGCAATAATTTTTTTGATGTCACTAAAACTGTGTTTTAGTTACAGTTACAAGCAAATGTCACTCATCCACACACTCTACCTACTGCCTGAAAACAATATGATTTGAGGAGTATGTCAGCAGTAAGAAAAGACTCTTCCCACTGGATTAAAAATGTGCATTTTAAGAAAGGAAACACTTTTTGAAGGAAGGAGAGGGAGTCTTCTGTTTCTGTAGTTTATTTTTCTGCTTAATGAAACAAGGTTTCCAGCTTCTACAATAGTAGCTGCAAAGGCACTTCATTAATCTCCCAAGTGTACTGCCTCTCCCTGCATACCTGCAGCTGCCCTGCTCTAGCCTCCTCAAAATTATTTGTTGGCATCACTTCAACATTCTTACAAAATTAAAAAAAAAAAAAAAGACATATTAAACTATCTAAACTCTGCAACTTTCAAAAAGGGTATGTTAACCAAAAATTTCTCTGCTATTTCTCCCCTGTTTTGAAGGCCTCCCGAAGAACTGAACTCCACCTTGTTCCCACTGAGAATAAATCAAAAGACTGTCCATAAAGATCTACTCAAGTAAACAACAAACAGGGGAAAAAGTCATTGCTGCAGTCTCATCACAGACTGTGTGAAATGCCAGATGCTTGCTCACACCAAAGCCTTCAGGAATGATTAAAAAAAAAACCAAAACCAACACACAAGAATTTTCGGAAGTGCTCAAGTGTGCTAAGAAAACAAATGCCAATGGAAGCAAAGACTGCTGGTCTCCTAACATCACCTAGATGGTTTGAAAATTCCATGTGATGAGATTTGGATTTAGACAAGTTCAAGTTTTCCCACCATATGGTGAAATACTTAACTGGATTCACTAAGTGCAAATGTATATAGATATATTACTCAAAATTTTAAGAGGAAAGAGCATCAGTGAGCCTCAGACCTCACCATCTCATGTGTCTTAAACACTAAGCACTAATTATGTGAGGTCTATAAAGGGTTCTCAGACCTTTAACAGCAAAGTTGCATAGAGGAAATGAAAAGCTAGTGCCAGGGCAGTGCTCCCAGGGCTGATCAGTAATTACTTTTGCTTCCTTATATTTGCACCTGCCATAACTATGATGAAGGGTGGAGTTTCAAGTAGAGTTGATAGGAAATTTTGACAGAATTCCCCACAGAACACTGGAAAAAGCCCCACACTTTTTACACAAAGATTTTTCTTAGCATCCATGCCATGGTTAACTCGCAGCTCAGGGAATACACTCAAAGATAACAAAAACGGTTTATACTGTGCAAAGTTTAGTTGATGGCAAATATAAAACTCCGTATGGAAACAAAACTTTGTTTAAAATTCATTACATATTCATGCTTAAAATAAAATAATTATCCCACAAAGTCAAATCCTGGCTCGTGCTCTGTTCAAGGTTTTAGAGAACGAAAGGGAAATTAGTATGTACGCTCCCATCTATTCATGCAGTTACATTTTAACTGCAGTATAATCTCTTCTTCTTTACAATATCACAATATTTTTCCTAATTTACCTCCAAGCTCTTGAACTTCACTTCTGCATAAACCAGGACATACTGTTTTCTACATGTGTACAGTGTACACAGTAATAAGGAAACAAACAAAAACTACAGAAGCAACCAAACCAGAGATAAGAACAGGGGCTTATTTTCTGCAGTATTTTTTCCCCACTGGTGAATTGACTTCCATAATGGAGTCCCTTGATTAAAAAAAAAAAAAAAAAAAAAGAAAATGTCTTCATTCCAATGCCCATTTTATCCATAAACTACAGGAAAAAGACTTGGTAATATTTTTTAATGCAGTGAAACAATAAATACCATTCTGCCACCAAGAGAGCAAATCAGTTAAACATATTAGTTTATTTTTTAATTTACATTAAAAAAAAAAAAATCCAGACCTGATTAAGAAGGAACTAGCCCATCCCAGCAGGTACTCCACCCCACAAAAAACCACCACCAACAACAAAAAACAACAAAAAAAAACCACCCCAAAACAAAAACCTTGAAGAATGGGCAGATGAAGAGAGGAAAAAACCATCCCATGCATTCGGCAAAAGTCTGTAATATTATCTAGAACGACAGCACAGCCATTGTTAGTGCTGCCAAAGCACTGCATGTTTGCTATATCACCCCAGGTCCTTAGAGAATAATAAACTAAGCAGATTAGACAGAGACTGATGTCTCTGTGCTGCTTCCACCTCCAGTGAACATGGGTACTGCTCTGTGCTTTAGAGCACAGGCAGGCAGGTAAACCCAGAAAATGGGTACTCCATGTTGTCAGGGGCAGGGGGGGCCAGGCAGCCACTGCCAACAACCAGGGCCTGTTTATTATTTAACAGTTGGTATTGCTAGAGGCCTGGCACTGCAATAGAGCAATCTCTGTTTCAGCACAAGTAAGCCTGATTACGAGAGCACAGGAGCCAAATCATGGTTACCATCGTCAGAGAGAACCTCAGTGCCCCCAACAGGCATGGAAATCTTTACCACAGTGTGTCTCTGTCCATCCATCTGCAGGCTGCCTTCCTGGGGCTGCGGTAAAGAAGGGATGGAGATCCTCAAGCAGGACAAGGAAGAAAGGCTATGGGCAGGATGATCCTCAAAGCTGCAGAGTACCACCTGGACTGGCACTGGCCTCCTCTCCATTTTTATCGGCCAATCTGCCAGCCTCAATTCACCACCTCAGGCACCTGATGTCACTTAGGGCTAAAATAATTTTCCAGCTCTGAGAAGAGTAGGGGGCAGGGAGCAACGATGCTCTTGCCCATATAATCTAGTTTCCCTCCTAGCAAGGAGGGTGTGCCCTAGAGAAAGCACTTCTCCAGAGTCATCCCTATACTTTAGAAAGAGTTATCACTGACAAAGAGCTTGGCATTAAAAGTTTTCTCAGCTGGAAGTCATCCCTGTACACAAAAAAAGTCTGGAACATGCCCCTAAACACAAACAAACTACAACTAATTCCATTTTTTTTTTAATTTACTGACAAGAATACTCACAAAGATTCAGTCACCCTCTAAAACAGAACTTGTGAGATATGGAATCAATTGACTAAATGAAATTAGAAAGCACCCTTGCTAAACAACACTGAATCAACCCTTAACATACTGATATAAAAATCGCAACAGAAAAAGAACAGACCATCCTGGTGATATGACACCTTCAGTTTAGCTGCTTGTGCTTCAACACTAGCCCATTTTGGTAGGCACAAGAAGCTAATCACACTTGATAGCTGCTTCTCAGTCTGTAAAAAATAATTTCAATGATCACCTTCTACTTCCTAATGATCAGGAGTCACAATCTTCTGCATTTCTCCAATTCTGGTGACTTCCAGTGCAAGAGTTGTCTCTTGGAGCATAAGTCTACTTCAATCTATACCACTGACTTGCTACATGACTGAGAGCTGTTGGAAAGGGACTTGAGCGACTTTTCCAACATCTCCCTTCTTAAAAGGGGATAGTGAAAAGCAATGCATATAAAAACTAACAACCAATTCTTCAGTATTAAGATCTTACCAGTACTAACATGGTTCATGGGCTTAGAAACACAAGGTTTTATTATACTGTGCATCAGTACAACAGACCCTGAGTGGTCTCATCAGTAGAGGGATGGAAAAGCCCATGGAAACTAAGATTTAATTATAAGCAGAAGTCACTCCCAAGTCAGGACAGCTAGGAGCACAGTAAAGCAGGATCCTGGAATCCACTGGTTATAGTATCACCAGGGGGATGGCCCTGAGCCTAAAGAGGGATCCCATACCCGGGGAAAATGGATCCTGCCTTGGTTTCTGGGCAGTACAGGAAAGCATTACTCAGACAGGTGGTTAGAAGCCCAAACCACCACCTGCTGCTGGATCTCTTCACACTTGTTTTCCCCAGCTGACTCTGGCCCTAACTCCTTTCAGCTGGCCAACAGCAGCTGCCCTGTACCAACGTAAGTGGGAAGGCTGAAGGCTGTTAGCAGGTGGAGGGGGGAGCAGCAGCTGTGCACCCCTTCCCTGCCACCTACCACACTCAGTCCTCTCCTTTACCGGCCACTCCTCTCCCTAAAGAGGGGGACCCGACTTGGGCTGTTCCTTGAACTCCCTAGTTTAGTCAAAAACCTCTTGGCTGCAGCACAGATGAGTCACAGGAGAAGAGGGCACAAGCAGCAGTGCTCTTGCCTGCAGCTAGCAGACAGAGCACACAGCAGATCCTGCAAGGCTGGCAGCAGCTCTGGCTCTGCACAGCTCCAGGGTGCAGGGGAGGCCAGGCAGAGCACGCTCAGCCACAGCACCTACGCTATGGGTACATCCAGCAGGCTTCAGTCCCCAGAGCTGCCAATTTGGAGCTAGCATGTAATTTGTGCTAAATAACATTTGGAGAATCCAGCACAAATAATGTAATAATAGCAATTAGACACGTTACCAAGCGTAGCTGTATCAGACATGCAGTCCAGGCATTTGGCAGAAGGTAAAATGCACTTAAGGAAGGAATCCACACCTTCACAGGCACGAGTTGTGTGCAGGTATATATCATAATTGCATTCCTTCTGTAGTAATGTTTGCATATAAGAAATGCATGCTGAGCTAGCATAACACCTCCTTCCTCAAATAATAACTAAGTTTCATACTGTGCCTGAAGTGCTCTTTATATAGTACAGAGAAATGGGTTATGTAAAGATTAGAGCTGTGAGAGTTGTTCATAACGTAACTGCAAATCTAGTAACAAAATCCAATTCTAGCCAACACTAAACTCAGACCAGCTTTACGGAAAGATCTGTGAATTTTTCATGGTTTTGACACTGAAATCATACCAACCTTGTACCCAGAAAGGAAAAGGAGAATAGTAGGAGAGTAAGAATAGAATAAAGTGGCAGAGGAAGAGTCTGGGAAAGAAAACAGAAAAGCAAAAGCACCAAGATTTCTTCCTTGCTTCCTGTGCTACTGCCCTTCTTACCCATGGACAAAAGGGGATAAACGGCCCCCAGCTTTCAGGGAATGCATCTTGTTATATACTGGAGCCATGATGCAATGTGGGGAGTTCAGGGTGCTCAAACACTTTTGTATTTACGTGCATTGTTATTAGGAGATAACTAGATTTGGTATTAGGATAATATTCCACCATTGTGTGGTGTGTTCCCATCTGATGTTGCCTTTTCCCCAGTTTTAAAAAAAAAAAACTAATAAAAAAGAAAATTAAAAAAGATACAATAATTGTTACTGCACACTCTAATGAATTATTGTGTTCAAGGTTCGCACAAAAAAAGTAATATTATACTCGGCTTATGTTTTAATTGATTTATTAATATTTTATCACAGGAATGTAATTTAAGCTCCTCATGATTTAGATCTCATAAACCTTTAGCATTTTGCAAATTCAAATTCCAATTTAAAGCCAGGGCGAGCAATTAACTTTTCTATCATCTTGTCAGGGGAGAAGGTTCGTGTTTAATTTGAGACAAAGTGACAGAAATATATATACACTGTATGTATTACTCCAATTTAATTTATGAGTCAGCACCATCCACCTTCCAAATGTAGATTTAATGGAAGGGGGAGGAGGGAGTGGGGGGAAGACCCTGCTATTGTGACACTTGCTGCAATATCTGCCCCAAATTCACTATGAAAAAATATCCCTGGTTTACCGAGATACTGGGCTAGATTGATTACAGCTCTATTTTCAACCCTTTTGTTTTTAGTTTCCATTCACTCATCACTTTCTCATATAAAGCATGTTCTCCCAAATGTCAACAAGCAGTTTTGAGCCAGTGAGGGGCAGTTGAAGCCACGGCAGGTTCTCCCATGGCTTGTCCCAGGGCTCTGCTTCCTGCCTCCAGCAACCCCTGAAAGAGGCAGATCCCTCCCTGCAAGACTGACACAAGTCAACACCTGTGGGGACAAATCCTGTAGCCCTCCCCGATGCAGATGAGTCGCTGAAGTCTGCATGATGCTCATTGGATTGAGAAAAAAATAAAAATGGTGCTTGTTATAGTCAAATTGAGACCA
>VYZU01073888.1:28727-57623 GCA_013401355.1 Ceyx cyanopectus | reverse complement strand
AAATAACAAGTATATGTTTTATGCTGAAATGGTTCTAAAAGAAACAAGAAACAATGATTTCCCATTTTTTTTCACACATTTAAGTTACAGTTAAATGATCTTTCTCTGTAGGCTAACCAGATTTTTTCCCTCCATATCTATCTGTTTTTTAAAGCAATATCTGCTTATTGCCTTTCTTCATAACTTTTCATAGCTTAATTATATCAACAGAATCTTCTTGTTTTATTTATACATATCTATTTACTTGCTTACCAATCTTGCTTTTTAGATTGGAAACTCTTCAGAGCAGGAACGTTGGTTTGGGTTGGGTTTTTTTTCCAATGCATGTCTTGGTGGTCACGTTGGTGATATAAAAATACAAATTAAGTTAGAAAGATCACAAGTTGAAGTTGGCTATACATACCAAATGAAGTTTGACTAATTTTAAAATGTTTTATTACTGCTAAAAAGAAAATCTATGTGTTGTTTTGTGTTTTAAGTAGAAATAATTTACAACTGAGTGACTCAGCAATTTAATTGTTTTACAGAACTAAAACTTCAAAGGAAAGTAAGTGAGAGTCACAGGCAATGGTAGCAGTTTGACAGGGTTCTGCAGAGAGAGAGGATGGAAATTTTTAATTCTTTGCTAGGTTATTTTGTGGTGTTGTTTTGCCAAGCAGCCTGTTTGTATAACATTGGAGTTTACTTTAAATGACAGAGCATGCACTGTGAAGCTTGTTGTGTAGCTCTGAGTTCCTGTATGCTACTGCCCTGCTTCAAAGGGCTTGGGACACAAACATAGGAGCCTAGAGCTCTCCAGGGAAACTGTTTGTTAAAGCTGTTATTATAATAGCTATATTCAAATGTACCTCATTCACTGTGTAGACAGTAATTGTATAAATTCAGAGTTGCTTAATTTACATTAAAATGTAGGTGGTATTGTTTTAAAAGGTGGCAAGTTGACTGTCCTGCTTACAACAATGGTTAAGTGATACTTCTAAACTGATTAAGTCATACTACAGTGATCATAGTTTAGGATATTTAATCATCTAAGAAATTATCTGCTACTAACATATGGAGGAAACAAACTCCTTTGTTTGGTCCAAATTCTCTTTCTAGACTGGCATAATGCTTAAAGAATTCCATTTAAACCAGTGGAGTTGCTCTTTTTTTAACTGGCATTTTAAGAACAGAATATGTTCCCATTGAGATTAGAGCAAATTCCAGCCTCCACTGCAGTGACATCATCTAATAGATTTAAAACCTGCAAAAGCCAAAGAAAATTCATTTAGCAAGCATGTTTCTTCAAAAATAAAGAATTAGTCTAGGGAGATCTTAATTAAAGGCAACATGGAATTTACAAATACAGCATGAGAAGAAAAAGATAATTTTTAAAGTTCTAGAGCTGAGCTCCACATTAAAATGATTAAAAATTAAACTTTCCGCATGTAGATTGACTAAAGGCAATGCTGTAGAGTTTCTGTGGTATATCTACCTCAGCAATGTCCAACTAGTATCTAATTAATTATATATATTTATAAATATTTTTTTTTAAGGAGAAATACATATATACATTAACTTATTTATAGTAATGTTCCTAGGGAAAGCTGTCTCTTTCATTCCAACGGACTGATTTTATTTATGAAACTATATATAAATTCTCCCAGAAGAAAAAGCTCCTTCAGAGCTGCTCTGTAATGACCTAATGCTCACTCCTTCTCTTTTCAGTCTTACTGATGCTCAAGTAAAATAGAAGTGCCTTGGGCCCATTTCTGCCTCCACTGACAACCCATGCTTCTCAGATTATCATGTACCATAAACAAAGCTGTCATGTAACATGACATTTATTTAAATGATGTGATTTCTGTGTTCGCCATTCTGAAACTGAGGTATAGCTAAGAAAGCTTGCAAGTTTTGACAGGTGTGCTTGCCCTGCTAGGGCAATATGCTTAATGTATAAAAAATGTGAGGCATAATACAGTTTTTGTCCAGCTCAAAATCAATTATATGTTTTTCTCTTTAGCCAATGCTAAAAAAAACAGAAGCTCATGAGTAAGAATTTCTTTGATGAGATTATAGGTTGGTATTTGTCAGAAGGTTGTCCCACAGGAAGCGTTTTGATGGTCCAGCTATGCAGTGGTTTGAAACACGTCTGTGGAATACCACGAAATGGGAGTGCATCCCTGCTAGGGTGTGGGTCTGTGCAGGCTGAGGTGATGTGCAGAGACTGCTCTCTGAGCTGAAAGATGCTCCATTTTTGCACGGTCCCCATACCCATATTTCAGAAGGCTGAAGAGCATATGTGAGAATGTATGTGTCGGTGTGACTTCAGTGTACATATGGGATGTATTCTTTATATTAGATACTGGCATTCCAGCTGTCATCATTTGTGTGTGTTTCCAGTCCTTGAGATCCACTGATTTGTTTGTATTTCCCATTGCCATGGACAGAGCAAAACATAATCAGTTGAGTTGGGCAGTGGGGGGGTTGGCTTTTTTTTTACATGTAAGGATCAAATAAGATTAGCAGTGGCCAAAGCAATGCATGTAGGATTTACAGAGCAGGAAGAGATTATATTTGCCAGTGTCCAAGGCAGGCTCTATTTCTGTGTCACCCTGTGCTGTCACTGGTGTGGCTAAGCTCACTGCAGTAGAGCTCTTGGTAGAGACAAAGGTCATACAGACCATGGGTGTCGTTTGTTGTAACCCATCTCTTCTGTCTGCAGGACTGATTTTGATCTGAGCTTTTCATGGTAATTCAAAGGCAGTCCCTGTGTCGTATCAGTGAAACATCTGCAGAAGCTTCTCTTAATTTCAGTGCCTACAACTTCACAGATTTTGTCTTTCCTTGGACCTCAGCCCCTTTCCCAGACCGAGGTTTTGGTCTGAACGTCACCTTCTGCTTGAGCACCGTGCGGAGCCGGAGGAGCCTGGGTCCTGGCCGTTCAGCTCCCTCTGAGATGGTGCCTGGCGGGCAAGGGGCACTACTCGGGTGCGCTCAGCAAGGCTTTTTCAACAGAGTTCATTACCATTCTAAACCTTAAACATTGTGACACATGCCAGAAAAATTCAGCGGCTTGTTCTTTAGGGCAGCTTCTCCATGTGTGTATGCATATAGAGCGGCTTTTAAATCTATATTAGCACCAAACTGAAGTGAAATTAGTACTTTGTGTTGACCTCTTGCTTTCCCATCTTTTGCACACACACACAAAAAATAATTACGAGAAATAAAATGGTGCTTCAACTAACAGCAGTGGCAGTGACGTTAGAGCAAATACTGATGTTGAAATGGCTTCCACACCTTGTATAAAGTAAACAAAACATCTTTGGGTCTAGAGAAGCTATCAATGAATCATTAGTTGATGCTATTAGATTTTTTACAATTGTAACTAGTCACAGTTCTGTTTTTGATCTCCCACTGGTATAAATGAGGAGTTATTTCAAAGAAGTGGTTTAGAATGAAGAGGAGCTGAGACAGAAACACACACAGGTTCAGAGGATATACGTTGGGTGCAGAAATAGTGTTGAATTTGATATCATTGCTAATAGTTGCCGTGTGTGAGTGCATGAGTTCCTCTGGAGGAACCTTCTTTCCCCCTGTTAACTCTAATCCTATGAATCACCCTTTACTGAGATGCTATAACTGAGACTTCTGAATAAAAATACTGTTGACCAGATAATGGTAGAATGTGTACATCTGAGGAGAGCTATAAAGGGAAGACAAGTCTCATTGAACATCTTGGGATTAACTTTACCTCTTAGGAGAGGAAAAATGGGGTCTGCACGCTGTCATTTCCCCTGTGGATATCTGTAGGGCTGTGAGTAGAGACACAGAAGATTCACAGTCTCCGGCATCATATTAATTCTGTGTTTCTGCTGAAAATAAAATAGCTGCCTCTGAGGAACAGGACTTTGCATCCTGGCCAACACAGCTGTATGGGCTTACTTAGCAAGCTGTGAAGAGAATTGTAGCCTGATTGCACTACCTGGGTCTTTTGTTATGGAAATAAAATAATATTGATATTAATTATATCATACTGTAGACATATAAATGCATTATAAATGGCAGCTACTCTATAACCTGTTTAGGGTGACATTGGTTATTATAGCAAGAAAGGCTTAATATTTTTACATTACTAGTTACAAAGTTGTCTTGGCCACATGTTGAATTCATTCACATAAAACATCATTTGTTGTGTATTATTAAAATATCTGACTAGTAAGATCCCAAAGCACGTGGCTGACTTACATCTCACTTGTTACACTATTTAATTCCATTGACTTGCGCAAATAAATTCCTTGTTTTTCTGATGAGCCCTGCATAGCTACAGCCCCAGGCCAGACACGACACAAAACTGGACAGAGGGGAGATGCTGGTTGGTTGGTGTGCAAAACAGAGGCAAACTTGCCATGCACACAGAAAGTACTGGGGGGCTGGAGTCTCATCCACTACAGCTGTCTGCAGGTCCCAGACTGAAAAATGCAGGAGCTCATTCTCTTGGTTAGAAATGACAGGTTGAAATACATCATCACTGGAAAACATATGGATTTCTAACTGGGACTTGAGCACACACTGCCCTGCCCCATGTTGCCTTATGAACTTGGACAGCACTGTGAGTGTGTGGTGGGAAACTGTGATATGTTTGACTTACATTATCAGGAGTGGTATCTTTGCATGAAGTACAGCAACAGCATTTTTCACTGTAGGAAAAAAAAAACCAGAAGAAAGTGGTGTTATACTAATGATTTCTCAAGATGTCTTAATGCACTGAAGAAGGTGCAGAGACTTGGAGCCTATAGGCTTCTGGGTTCTACCTTCTGGAGAATACAAGAGCTCAGAGTCATCCTGACTGACATGAGAGTGTTTCAAAGACTTTTCTCTTTACTTTTTACCTTATAGCTGCCCAGAGACATGTCTAGGTTTTGAGTTCAGGTTTCTATGTCCTGTTAAGTACTTCCTGTCTTTTTTTTTTTTTTTTTCTCCTTTCTTTTTATCTGTTTTTGGCCCCTGATCTAAAGGAAATTGGAGAGGATGGAGGTGGGGAAGAGATGGCACAGAATTCTGTTTCACAGTTGTTCCTTTTTTTACGAGTTAAAGCTCACAAAAGAAACCTGAATGCATCTCCATCTTGTAAGCATCTGTACTACCACTGTGAGCCCAGGGATCAAACGACTGTTGGAGGAAATAGCTGGATGTCTTTGTGTGTATTTTAGGGCTTCCTTCTTCCTTTTATTTTAATACAAAATTAAGGACACTCCAACATGTTGCCCATAAGAGTTCTGTTACAGGTAATTAAATGTAAGTTTACACATTTAATCTACTTTTAAGAGCAAGAGAGACTGGTAAATGACCCAGTTAAGGAAAGTACTCAGCCTAATTGGATGTAATGATTGCTTGCTGGTGTTTATTACTGTACTAAGAGTAGACATGTAGTCTGTGATTCTAATTTGGTTTCAAGACAGACCTGTAGTATTTGCAGCTATCATCAGAGTTCGATTGTTTCTGTTAACATCATGAAATAGCTTGTGTTCATTTGGGAGCTTAAAGGTATTAGAAAGGAAGGAGCACTGTTTTTTCAGTTAATACTACTCTCCAATTAGACTGTTTTACAAATATACCTTGTTACATATGCTAGTGCATATTTTTGCCTGAAAAAAAATAGATTTCACAACTTTATGTACACAATCAAAAAAATTAACAGTAACAATTTACCAATGAGCTTATTCCTTCTGTTTGATCTGTGAATAATGTCTTCAGCCTCACAGATGTTTCATTTTGGTTCTTTTTGTATCACTGTAAAACACTTGAGTCTCTCACTACTGTAAAATCATGGAGAGTTGAATCAAAGTCCCAGAATTTTAGATTTCATCAATGCTTCTTACTAAGACTTCTCTAATTATAGACCATTCAGTGCAATTTGCACTGACAATTCTAGGCTTCCAGGAAATTATATCCAAGTGGAATGTGTTGTATCCCAGGGTGCTTGCCATAGAAGATATTTGCTGCTTAAAAATAGAACACTGGATTTTTTGCCCAAAGGAGAAGCACTTGGACTTGGAAACACTTACGTAATTATTTGTTATTTCATAATTCTCAAAATGATAAACGAAATCAGAACTGACTTTAAAAAGTAAGGCCACTGATGACTACCTTAGCCAAGGTGTCTCTGTGCTCACTGTGATGGATTTGGGAGGTTTATGACATAACAGATGACATAGAAAACTGAATTAAAGCAACATTAAGGATGTTCACAAATGCAAGGATATTCAGAATGGAGACTTCTGCCTCATCTTCACTCACCCTGTTGTGCCTAGCTGTTTCAAAGCACAGGGCAGTAGGAGATGTTGGCCACTCTTATGCTAGTACACAGACATAGCCAGGTAAGCCAATGGCAGCTCTAATTCTGACTGACTTCATTTGTTGTGAAGGAAAGAAAAAAAACCACACCTCACCCCTGTGTTATTTTGTTGCATCTTTCAATAAGTATTATTTTTAAGTATATTTAGTTAAAAATAATCCTTCCTCTATGTTTGTAGTTCTTTTAAGGATAAAGAAAGATAATTTGCCTTTTGGATTTGTGCAGGTGGTAGCATATTTATGATGTATGGTATGCTCCCAAGCCATGCTGACTTCTTATGAAACCAGTGCTTAAAAATATGAGGTTATTGCTCCCTTTGAAAATATATAAAGTTATAGAGACAGAATGTTTGACCCAGGAAGAGATGGAAAACTACGATCAGAAAAAGAAAAAAAGATTGTTCTTGTACCAGCCAAATTCCTTGATGAATTTGGGATTTTAGTCTAATTCAGTTGCTCATTCACATCTACTATAGAAAGAATAGAATAAGAGCTCATAGTGCAATACTTGCCTGCAAGTACTAGAAGGAGCTGGGGGAAGAAATGAAGACAGAGAAGGGAGAGAGAGGAGAATATTGATGGTGAGAACTTTCCATTTGTGTTAGTTTTCTTGGATAGGGTATTATTTGATGCCAAGTACCATTTGACTGCAGTGTTTGAAATACAGCATCTATGCCCAAACACATCCTACTGTGTAGTCCCAGAGAAGAGCTGTGCATGCCCTGGCACGCCTGGAAGGAGGCAGGTTGCTGGTTACAACCTTCCCTCAACAGCTCCCAGTTCGGTGGCTGTTTCAGTGTGACCCAGAGCAAGGCAGAAGCACCTCCTGATGGAACGGGTGGATCTGCTCTGCTCGCCTGGCAGAGCTCAATGGAGAGACCTCTCTTGATTTCCAATTCAAATGAATCTGTTAAAATGACTAAAAAACATTGCTCTCGAAGACTATCTTAGGAGCACAACACAGCACTGAAGCACATTTCAAAATAGTTTTCTTAACAGGATAGAGAGTAGGATGCACCAAGAAGTGACTGAAACTTGTTCTTTAATTGGAATATTCATCTTATGTTTTTCATTACCCTTTTTCCTTTGCCTCTCATGGATGGTTGTTGTTAATGCTCCCCTCCCCTCCTGGTGGGCCAGCCAACAGTTCCCTCTGGAGGCAGCATCATTATATCTGCCTGGTTCACTTAGTAGCAGATGGTGAAGAGCAGTAGAGCTGATACACTGCATTTCACAGAAACCAGGATCCTTCTGGTACCTCTGCAGAATACACAGACTTGCCTGATTTGAGACTGTGAATTCTTTATATGCTTCCCAAGCTAGGTTTCCTTGTTTGCTTCTGTGTACATCAGTGTAAGAGTGATTATTATGACCTGCTTTGTTGCTGGACACAGAAGAAACCACTCGTCCCCAGCTTTCAGCTACTGGGAGATCCATTTCCTATTTTATTTCTATTTTTACCAAAAATGAGAAGAAAACAGCTTTGATGGTTTTCATTTTCACTGGTTGACAGGCTTTTCTTCCCCCTCCTCTTTTTTTAATTCCTGCTGTCTGCCAAAGGACAATCTGTTTGCTCTGAGAGAGTTTAATGCATACTGACTACCAGAGGCAGAACTTCCATTGGCTCTGTTACAGGGGTAATTTACACTTTAACAAGGTATTGTGACAAGGTGGTAATTATATTTTTATCACGTCATTATGACATTACCACCTGGAAAGCTACAGCTGATTAATTAGTGGCATATATTAAATTTATAACCCAAGAACTCTAAAGTTATCATACCTAAGTGGTGTAATTATGTTGAACTGTGGTGTGGCAGTGAACTGGAGGTGAAGATTCTGAGTATCCACCTATTGTAATGGGTTTAATGAGTGCCAGTAGAGGGCAGGGAGCTGCACAGAAGGAAATACATTTTTTAAAAAGAAATACTAAGGAAGAGGGTGAAGTCATTGAAATCTTGAAACCAAATCTAGTCAGATGGCAATTTGCAAGGCTTCTTACATATATGTGTTTTTTAAAATGATCTCATTTGAGAGACCTGGATTTACACTAGTTCCTGCTTTTTGTTTCACAGCTTCATTTGAATTAGTTCACGTGCATTTGGGTTTCACAATGCAGTGATTTCTGTAACTTTTAGAGGCTTGGAGTGGCCATTCTGGAGGCTACTACTCTGCAAATAATAGGAAACTCTGCATTTGGCAGAGTGGGTTTTTCATAGTCCTGTCCTCATGCCTAGGTGTTTTAGTTACTTTTTTTCTTGCCCTTAATATTAGGAGATAAAGAAATGAGGCTGGAAGTAATTAATGAATATGTCCACAAGAAGTAGTTTGATTGAATGTGTTCCTGTATCTCTATGCAGTAAATACAGACAGAATTATAAAACAAATCTATTTTTATCCAAATTATTATGTTAAATGCCAGAGTTCCAGTTTTTAATTGTTTTTTATTTTCAGTGTTTGTTTTGCTTTTGAAAGTCACATTTCCAAGTAACTCATGTTTTTTTCTCCCTATAGAAAATGAAGTGGCTACTTTCCCTGTGTTGGTGAGTGATCAGAGTGAAATTGTGGATACCAATGGAGCTGGAGATGCATTTGTTGGAGGTATTTCTTACTTCTTTCATGTTCAGAGATTTTCCTCATCTGCCTTTTTTTCTTCCCCACTGTCCTTCAGAATAAGCTTCATTCTTTTAAAGCTTTTCTCTGCATCCTGAAGTTATATGATTTAATTAAGTTCTGATTTTCAAAGGTAGAGTGGTTTCTATTACTTTAAAAATAATGTGCCATTATGCTGTACTCTGGTCGTTTTCATGAGATTAATTGTATCTGTCAGACTGTTGCATAAACAAGCTGCATCAAGTACTGTATACCGTACAGAAATCCCTCCTGGCTTAAATGTTAACACATTGTTGTTCTTTAAAACAGGTTGTAGTGAATATTAAACAGTATGTTAATAAGTGAGCATAACGTCTTCTTATCATGTCAGTTTTGGTCGAACATCTGCTTCCAATACAATTACTTGGACATCAGAAAAGAACATAAAGGGTTAATCTGTTAAAACAAACCCAGAAAATATCTGGCATTGCTTAATATCCATTTGCAAACTTACTATTTTTTTTGGCACAAGCTCTAAGGAAAAAAGAGGATGTTATGTCTATGCCTGCTTTAAAAAATTATTCAGTATAAGCCAAAAACCAATCTAATCCAAAAGTTCTGTCATTCACTGCAGCCTTCATACATGTATTTCTGTGATGCACTGTTGCATCCTGAAGGTTCTAATATCCAGGATGGAGTAGGAGCTCCATTAGTCACTAATTTATGGAAACGCCAGCAAAAAGACTTTGTAAATAGAATTGCAGGGCTCAGTTGTAGCTATGAAGGGGATAACGAGCAGTGTTATAAAATAAAGTCTCAGAATTGTGTCCCACTTCAAGAAAATATTGCACACAGGCTTAATCTTAAGCATGTGAGTAATTCCATCCTTCCCTAATACATCACTTAAACCAATGATAGATTTTCAGAGTATGCTTAAATATGGCTGAAAATAGAAATGCTATTATTCAGTGTTTTGGTGCTTTTGTGAACCAAAAAGGTAAGAAATAGAGGGAATGACATTAGGCCGTATTATTCATACACCTTCTAGTGCATGCTTCTCACTCTCTAGTGTTCATAAATAAAATAAAACTTAAAAAAAAAAGAGACTAGATCTGAACCAGTAAGTGACTATAGCATAATTAAGATCTTCTTTAGTTGCTTGTCCTTGCATACATGTGCTCTGTGTGTTAGCTGTGCCAGTAACCTTCCGTTCTTGTGGAAGAAACAGAAAAGATCTTGACTATTTTGTTTTCAGATCCTGAAAATAAAATCATCGTGGGTAAGACCCAGGTGCGCAATATGGTAGACACTAACCAAGCTTTGCCTCAGCAGGAAAAAGCTATTCATGTGTCTGCCATGTTCATCTCAGGATGCATTTATTCTCAGTTCTTTCAATTTTTGGCATTTTGAAATCAGGACTTTTAAAAAATAATAATTGTACTTTTGTTCTTTGCTAGTTTAGCTGCAGGAAGATCATTGCAACTAAGTAATGTGGCTTTAAGAACTGCCTTGTTTCTCGTTACCCTTCCTTTTCCCTGGCACTGCCATAGATGCTGCTTTTCTGTAGAAGAGCTAAAATGTTGACTTCAGTAATTATTCAGCACCTCCTAAAAGGGAATGCTGATATAAGTGCAGTGCAATCCAGCCCAGTGCTAGCATGGCACTGTGCATTTCTCCCTTGACACTGGGGAAAGAAAGGACCACATCTGGTTTTCCCTCTGTAATGGAACTTGGCTTGCTAGTTACAAATCTGTCTGAAATCTCATTGCAGTTACTCCCTGAGTATCTCTGGGTGAGTTTAGGTTCCTGTTGCACTGTATTTCTCTCTGTTGTGACTCCAAACAACATGAACTTCAGAATATCCATCGTTTTTCCTTTAGCTGCTGAGATATCTTCATTCTACTCTGTCACCCCATAAATAATAAATGGGTTATTTATTCTCCTTAGAGAGCAGATTTTCCTGAGTTTAATCCAGATGGGAGATTTGGGAGCCATAACAGTCTAGATAGGCAGCTGATTCTAGTCATATACTGTGGTCTCCTTCTTCACAGAGTAATTTTATTTGCCTTCCTATATGTTGGAAATGGGATACTGGACTTTTGATTTGGTCTGTGTTTCATTTGAGGGAAAGGTCTGTATTTTATCTATATTACACTTCTCCTGTGTTTTCAAAGTATGTATTTGCAACAGGAAACATTCTTTATTATCTCCTTACCAGAAAGCCCTTTGCAGTAATGTTGGTAACACAACTCTTCTGTTGATTTTAGCACTGAGACAGCTGCAGTCCTGACACAGTGTTTGTCATGTGAAGGTTGTACTCTGCAGGATTTTTCTAGCTTCTTTCTTTGAGATTTTTATCAAGTTGTTACTACCTAGGCAACAATATATGTAATATTTTTATTTTAGTGTTCTTGTAGTAAAATGTTTCAAAATTCATCCCTTAACTAGAAAATACACTCAAAGTTACACTTTACTCTCCTGGAAATGTCCCTTTGCTCAAACAGCAGAGAACAAGGCTCTCATGGCAAAGCTTCCCATACTTCTCTCAGGCTGGTGTATGAACGAGACTGAACAGTGGTTTTGTTGGAGCAAATGTCTTGGCAGAAATGGGAATGTGGGATATCATGAGAACTAACCCCATCAAGCAGTATTTACTTTACATTAGGAGGTCAAGTTAGTCAGACTTGATCATGTTTTGAAAGGTCTTGCACGGAGGCACTCTCTTCCAGAGGGATAACTCACAGGTTGTAAGGAATTCCTTCTCAACAGTTACACCAGCTTGGTAAATCACTCCAGTGTGAAACTGGAAAATAAGACATCTGCTGGGTTGGTTGGTGGTTTTGTTTTTTTCTGGACCCTATCTGACTTCTGAAGGTCTTGAAACTTTAAAGTCATGAAAATGTTTAATGACACAAAGTTTCTGGGTACTTGTGAGTTGATTCATGAGTCCAGCATTCTGAACACAGAGTTGCTGCTCTCCAAGGGGAATTAGCCCACTCCAACAGCTAGCAACAAGAAATAAACTACATTCTTCAGTTGAAATTAGTTTTTATTAAATTTACACCAGGAATATCTCTGAATTTCTTGACTCATACTGCAGATACCAAGTCATCTGCCACTCAGGCTGGTGCAATGCATGGATGAGAAACTGATTTTTACAATTTCTGCAGGTACCTTTATGCTAAGAACACTTAGCTAAATTCTGCCTATATTGCTTTCCAGCAGCACTGTTACCTTGTAGAAGTTTAGGCAATAGTTATTTACTTTGTAGCATCTCAGCACCTCTTGTGGATTTCAGGGGTACCACAAATTTTTGGTTATAAATCCCTGAAATACCCATAAAGTTGCAATTCCACCTCCAGGTTCTGATGACATTGATGAATCACTTGAGCTATGACATGGCTGTCGCGGTTTGGAGTCAGGGCAACCCCCAAACCGATAACAGACCGCTCTCTTTTAACCCCCCTCCCTCCCCAAAGGGGGGAGAAAAGGAATAAGGGAGAGAGACTTAGTGATTAGAAAAAGGAACTAAAACAATTTAATTAAAAAAAATGAAAATGAAGTATATACAAATATGTACAAAGCCAGTACCGAACCCAACCTCCCCCCGATGGTAATTACGTCACCCTCACGGACGCTGTGGAGGAGCTGGACTCTGGCACCGGGTCTCGGAGCGAAGAGAAGAGCCAAAGCCAAAGGGGTAGACCGGAAGCGAAGAGGGACGAGAAGGGCCGGAACAGGGCGAAGAAGGGACCAAAAGGGCGAGCGAAGGGCAATAAGGGCAAAAAGGGCCAAAAAGAGAAGGACTCCCGAAGAAGAAGGGGCGAACTTCCGGACCCCCCGAGCTTATATACTGGATATGACGTGTATGGGATGGAATACCTCGTTGGTCAGTTTGGGGTCACCTGTCCTGTCCGCTCCTCCCCGCAGGTGTGGTCTTTCACTTTCTGCACCCCCCAGTGCAACACACAAACTCTAGCCATGGCCTTGATTTTGCATTCCATCCCTGGCAGTAACTGTAAACATGAGGTGTTATCACTGTTAGAAGCAGACTCTGTCTGCAAAACATGCTGCTAACTCTAGAAAGTGCAGTTAGTTAGAAACCTAAGCTGAAAAGTAAAATCACTGAACAGAATTTGCTTGGTTTTCACCCAAACCAGGACAATGGCTTATGTCACCAGAGTGCTCTTAATGGAATTACAGCCTTGGTTTATAGAGTTTGAGGAGCATTCTATTACTTGTTAAATTACTATTTATTTATGATTAGTTAGCCCCAGTTTGAATCTTTTTCTATAATAATAATCAAAGCGTAATGTCAATAAATAGATTGAAATATGGACAATTTTACCATCTTATGCTTTCCTTTATGCCACCCTCACCTCTTTGGCTAGTGTAGATCTGCATTGGTTTAGATTCCCTTTTGTCATTGCCATCATAACTAGTGAAAGCAGTAAGCATCTTTTCTGATAGTTACTGCTATTGTTCCCTACAAAGTCTCTCCCCTAGAATCTGTCTGCTCAGTGGAACTGGCTAGAGAGTTCATAATGAATAGGAGAAGGTGTAAAATCAATGTTTCTTCAGAATCTGTCAATATAAATATATTGACTTAGTAATCTGCTATGATTTAGTTGTATACTGCATGAGAAGTACTAGAGTATGAAAGGTAACCACAAATCATTTAAAGCAGCACGATGAAGCAGCGATAAAGTGATCGCAGCAAGTGTCTATTACCTATCACCGTGCTATAAAGATACACTATGCTCAGCAAAAGAAATCCCAGGATGGAAAGAGCTCTTCATTAAGCATTGCACGGTGTCAAATGCGAGCTGATAGCAATTTGCTGTTGTCAGTATCAAAGCTGAGGTCAATGGCTCAAACCATCTGTCAATTCAGCCATCACACTGGCAGCTTTGGTGTACCGGGGAAGCCTGTAAGGCTGGTAGGTGTAGCTTGGATTTCTGTGGTGCACATGCTCAGACAATAAGCAGTTCTCTCTGGCATGACTCTTATGAGATGGCCAACTCAGCTAGCAGAGAACTGCTCTGATGGAAGGCAGGGACAGCAACAAAAGAGGAATTGTCATCTTTTATATGTGTCATTGAGTGGGTGTGCTTCATGGCATCCTCATCTTGCCTTCAGAGGCTTAGTGTAGATACTTCCCTCCTTTTATTTCTGTTTCTGTTGCCAACTGGCTCAATAAAGCCATTCCCTCATCTTTAATATAGAGGTTAATCCTAAACATTTTTTTTCATCTTAAACTAAATGCCTCTACAAATTAGATAAAGACCTCGGACTCCTCAGACTTTGCCTAAACATCATCATGTTATTCACATTTTAGCCTGTTTTCATGAGGTAAATGCAAATTGTTTTTTATAGACTGACATCTAGCTTTGATTTCAGAGCTAAGTAATGTTTGCTATCCTTCTACATTAGTGAAATGTTTAAGTATTTACCCTTAATGTGAAGCATTCTTTGAATATACTACACATATACATATATGGATGCTTATAAAAACACAGCACAAAAATTATAAATATAGGTTTTCAAAGAACCAATAATTGTTCCTCGTTACTTCTCTGCTATTAAAAGTTTTTTAAGAAAGATCTGGTTCTGTTTTCCAAACACACTAGTATAACTTTGCAATACCTTGACTGAAGGCAGTGGATTTAAACAAGTATAATATTGATTTAAAAAAGGAAACAGAATTTAATCCAGTATCATAATTCTTATACTGTTGTTCTGCAGAAACTGTAACTTATGGAAGAATTCCAAGAATCTTAAAAAATAATAATCTTGGTGGAATTTAAGATGATCTGAGTTGGCCTTGCTTTAAGCCAGGGGCTGGAGCAAATAACCTAACTTTGTGCTATGGTCCTATGAATTGGAGTCCTATAGGAATTAGGTTCCAGGTGCCAGCTCCTGCTCCTTTGAAAACCCAGCCTCAGTCATCTTCAGAGGGCAGTGTTGGTGGCTGAACAGTAGAAGCTGGATGAATTTAAAAAGGAAGCTTATACAGTGGGAATTCCATCCAATAAATCTGGTACAGGGTAAAGATGGGTCATGCATTCATGACTTAGTCTGAGAAGTCCTTCCTGTATTTCTGGGGAGGGAATTGTGTGGATGGAGTCTTGTGCACTTGTGAGAAATTCCTTACAGGTAGTTGCTGAATGGCTATAGCAGGAGTGCTAAACATGGCATAAAGATCTGATAATGCCCTCAGCAGAGATGTGATTTGAATGTCTTATCAGAATACTAACTATAAGTAAGCTGCTGACTACATTAAAATTTCCTTAATGGATGTATAGAGCTCTATAAGATTGTGGAAGAGTCTGTTTTCATTAAATACATTGCAGAGAAAGAAAATATTCCTCTTATTTGTTGTATTTTCATCTCTGTATGCATGTTGTAAAAGCTGCTCTCCCTCCAGTACTTACCACCCCTAAAACTTCCTAGATCTGTTGAAACAAGAGTTGAAGGAACTAGGAACAGTTCTTTACTGAATGGCAGGAGCGTGATATCAGAAGCTACTTAATCTAATTACAGTGATCTTTAATTTGTTTTTTATACTTGTTTAAGATACCTTGGGAAGTTGTCATCGTTTTTTAATCACATTTGATAGAGAGAAATGCAGTGGATAAAATATCACTGCTCTGAAGTACTGCCTTCTGATAACATCAGAACTTTGAGATGAGATTTTTATTAGCCAGCTGGGAGCGAGGGGCATCTTTTTATTATATCAATTAAATAAGTATGTGCAAGTATCTTGTTATGGCTGATTTTTGCTGCAAAATTTCATGAGCAAAGACACAAGAGGATAGATACTACTTCTGTAGTACTGTTCAGTCTTTTCTCTGAGGTAAAGCTGTGTAACAGAAATCGACTCTCTCCTAGTTTTCATTTATACAACACGGGTGGCTAATTGCTCTGAGCAATCCTGTTATTACTGAGATCATGGCTGGTGAGATAGGAGCTTTGAAAGAGAAATACCTTCTGCATGTCATCAGCACTTTGACTGGCAGCACATTTTGCCCTTCTGTAATACTCCTGCTTTATAAACAGCACACAGGGTATAATAGCTGGGTGCAGATAGGGCATCAGGCTTTGCTTGCTAGAGGATAACTTGTCAACATATTCATGGCTTATTTCTGATGGCATTTGTAACTTGGTCAGATAAACATCACATCTAAACCTAGGCCACCTTATCTCTGTAACTGACCTTCTAGGAAGTTGATTTTTCTCAGCCTCATCTAGAGGGAAGCCATTCTGCTGATCAATAGTGTAGTCAACCACTGGTAATTTCAGCATCAGTACTGGCACAACTGAGAAATTTGCCACAGTTTGAATTGCAGCTACTTAAACAAAAACATAAAAAAAGATACCACTGAAAAATAAACCACAGAATATTACTTAATTTCCTACTTCACTTTTTACCAGTTTCCATTCAAAATTATTTCTTTCTGTGCTGCCTTTATACTTAAAACTGTTAGCAAATGTTCTCCAAGTACAATTTAATTGTGTTTCAATCTGGTTTAATTGTTTTGTTTTAATTGCTACCTTTCTTTTGGTTTGTAACTGTTTTGGTTTCTAACTTGTTTTTTTATCAAAATATAGTAACTTAAATATGATAATTCACACTTTCACCTATACAATGTAAAGGCAATCCAGAAAAACACATAGTAGAATTAATATAAGGCAAAGCATTAACATACTTGCTGTCATTTTTTTAAGTAACATGTGGAAGTGAGAGATCCATTTAAAAGGATCAGTGTCTGGAATTAAAAACCCTCAGAAGTTTCTAATTAGGCTGAAGCAGGACCTGATCCTTTAGCACCGTGTGTCTCTTTTCCTGTCAGTGACACTGTCAGTGCTCAGGGAACCTCAGTACACAGCAAGAGGATTAATATTTTGCAAAATTGGGTTTTAAAATGCCTCATTTATCTCACCATAAATTCAGTGACATTCTGGACAGGCTTTGTGAGAAATGAACGTTGAGTAGGTTGCGTACATTTAAAAAAACAAACGTACTGTGTTAAAAATAGATTTTCAAACCCAATTATAAAGTTCCCATTTTTGCTGGAATAGCTATGGGACAATTACAAATTGACTTAACGCCTCAAAGCAAATCATCACCATTTAAAATACTTTGTCATGCCTACTATCCCTATCCTCATAACATTTCATTTTATGTTAATGTGTCATGTGTTAGAAAGTCATGTAATGATAAAGAAAATGTTAAAGCGGAAGGTTAGAAATTACTGTAATGAGTTATTATTACCTTGCTCGTAGACTATTGGTAATATTTTTGTGTTATTTTAATGTATTCTGAGTAGAGACAGAGGCACTAGTCAGATTGGATCATCAAGGATATTCCCCTGGGAATCAGGGCAGGATATAGTCCCCTAAGAAACGATGTGTCAGATTAAGCTGATGGTATATTCACAGGAGAGAGCACACCACGCAATGAAATGTAACAACACACTGAAATACGTTGTCTGTTTCACATCTAACATGCCTTGGTGTGGGGCTGTGGAGACTGACACAATGGCCACGAAGGTGGCTCTCAGGCTTTGCTGTTTGCTGGCAGCAGCCTCACTCACTTGCAGCTGCCTCTGTTTCATCATAGGATGGCAACATCTCCCATCGTGTGCTCACTTCCCCCACGCTGACATGGGCTGATAGTGAAGTGGGAAGATGGCAAGGTTGCAATAATAATAATACAAAAGAAACAAGAGAAAAACCATGGTCCCAGTGGAGAACATTGGTAGTTGCCGTGCTTGTGGGTTGGTGTGACACTGACCTTCACTCCTACTCAAAGGCACACCACAGATACTGGTGATCAGTACATGATTATTATCAATCCAGGACCCTAACGGGTGTTTTAAGAGGCAAATATATTAAATGCCACTCTATTAAAATAGAAGCTATTTCAGCCTCAAAAGTCATTAAATGTATAGGCTGTCTAGCTGCCATATTCCCCCTGCAGTGGGTGTGGGTTTTGATTCTCTGCATTCTGCTCAACTGTGCAACTCTGCCTGCAAAGAAAACCTTCCTGAGAGATGGTTGCTCTGCAAAAACAACTTCAAATCTCTTAGCTTTTGTGTCTGTCCATCTCTGCTATGAAGTTCCATTCACATTGCCTTTTTTTTGTTGTTTGTGAATAATGATAAAAACTGAACAGAGACTAGTACATAGAATTCCATTTTGATATACTAGGAACTTCATTATTTCTACATTAGAGAAATTCCCCTCTTCTTCTCCTAAGCAGTAAGTGTAGTAATCCACACCCTTTAATGTCAGTACAACTGATCTGTTTTGAGGCTCAGAAAGTTTCCTTAGGTACTAATTATTTTATTCTGCTGTCTTAAAAATGGCTAAAGAGAATTTTAGCTTCTGAACTAACAGTTCTAGGAAACTCTAGGAAATGTTTTTAGGAAGACCAAATCCAAAAAGCCTGGAAAGTAGGGTTTTTTTCAGAGAGTTAGAGGAGTTGCTTCCAGTGGAATACCTGTATTTGGTTTGGCATATGAAGTGCCTTGAATATTCCTTGTAAGCTTGGAGGCTTGGGGGTTTATTCATCAAATGTTTTCCCCTGATCCTTGCTGTTGGAAACAAGCCCAAAGCTGCCAGATTCTGATCCAAAAGGGAATTTCTCATCATGTCGACTTAAAAATGGAAAATAGGGCCAAGCCATCAGGAGTTATAACTTCGTTACTAACTTCCCCCATCACATTTTTCTTGGAGTATATTGTAGACTGAAAGGATCATTTTTTGGACAGCAAAATATGCTGGGGAGTTTAATAGAGGTGATCTGCATGTATATAGATATAGATATCTATATGGGGTATATATGTATATGGGCATGTATATAGATACAGATATCTATATGGGGTTTTTTGTGACGTTTTTGCAGGAAACTTATTGACATTTTCCACATGTAATGGTTTAAAGCATTGGAGTCTTAGCTCTTCTTTGCTTTGTGTATTCAACAACTCCATTCCAGGAAGAGGCTGCTAAACTGAAAACACTTTTTCATAGTTGTCTAGTAAACGCAAAGTTGTGTTATTTGCATGTGTCCATAAATAACTGTATAACCTCAGGCTGAGAAAGACCTGCACCCATCTAAGTGATCCTTACAGAAATTCAATGCAATCAAAATGTGTCCATAAATATAAAGAAAACAAGAGGGACAAGGACAGCACTACCAATGCCAACTGCTTTTCTTGAAAACATCCTTTGTTTAGTATACATGCTGGTGCTCAAAAAAGTTAATGTGAGAGGGTTGTACATAGTGAAATGCCTTTAGCACGTGGCTGGTTTCTAAATAAATATAGACTTCCAAAACGTTTTATTCATGATCTCATGGTTTTGTCATTCTCTGGAAGTAAAAATATTGACATTTACCAGGCTGTTTGTTCCAGCTTTCTGATCTCCTGCAGTTTATTTTTATAACAACCTTATCGATGAGGCTCTTACTCAGCTCTCTAGGTTTAACTGAGTTGAGTCGATTTGTTACCACAGCTTCAAGTAGCTGTTACAGAACAAGCGAGACATCCTAATAAAGCTGTAAACGTGTTTACTCAAACATGGTATTGATTTTACTTGGAGAGGGAGAAGCTAGTGCTTAGCATGGTGTCAGGGAGAATGAATTTAACTGCAGTTTTTCATTGTCATCTGTCATGGTTGTGAAACACTAAGTGAAGCCACAAGAGGATAATTAGAATTGCCAGTAATTTAGCCCCTAAAATCAGTTAACCACTTGAGATTTTTGTAGTTTAATTAGTTTTTATTAAAACTTTCCTCCAGTGGTATAGTCAGGAAGGGTTTTCTAATGCTCTTTTCGGTAAGAGTGAGATTTGAAGGTTGCCACTTGTTAGATATACATCTTAAATGACTGGTTTTCTGAACGGGTTGGTAACCTTTTTTCTCTCACTTGTAATTAGCCTGGCACTACAGTTCCATAGAAGCACAGAACCATTTCATTTTGAAAGGGAGGGAAAGACACTTGTTTATACACATACACATTTGTGGTTAATAACATACATGTGTACGTGTGGAATAATTCTTACACTGTATTTTGAGAAAGTGCTAAGGTATGTGAAGGTTGCAAGAAATACAGTGCATGTGAAGACGCTTACATTTAATTTGTCTTATATATTGTAAGTCTAACGTGTCAGACCACAGTGCCAAAATACATGAAACCAGCAGCCAAATCCCACCCTCCATCATAAACGCTTCCATTTAGAATAGCCAGCATTCGGTTTGATAGCAATGGGCAGAGCCTCTGGCTTTCCACAGTTCTTGGCTGTTAAATCCACCATCTGCCACCAAATTAAAACAGGAGAAACCTCAGCATGTTGACGTGCAGGCAGCAACTGTGTTGCAGAATCATCCCATGCCAACATCCTTTACAAATTCCAGGTTGGCTGGTGGGCTCTTGGCACCCGTGCTGCTAAGCACCTGATTACAGCTGCCCAGACCCACACACAGCACTCGCCCTGCAGCAGTGCCCAGAGACCTCGCTCGGACCAGCTACGAGGCCTTAAATTGCTAGGGCAATGCTGCTGGAAAACTGCAGCGTCCTACACTGCTGGCCTGGAAAGCTCCTGGGATCCCAGGAAAATAGATGAGTGTTCAAGCAACTGTGATAAACGCTGTGTATGAACAGCAATGGGGCAGGATGCCTGCAACTGCCTCCCGTGTGGAATGACACCCTGTTAGGAAAGGCCGCTCACAAATTAAGCTGCAGAAATTTTAAATACAACAAAAAGAGGAGACAGCTCAGAAATTCCTGATCCTTTTGATGACTGGGACAATTTTGCTGGTGAATGGCCTGGCTGGCCTGGATCCTATTAGGTGCTTCAGGGTTCAGCTGGAAGAGGAGGGTTGTCTGGGAAGATCACTTGGCAAAAAGGGTTTGAGGGGCTCCGACTGAGGGTCAGCTTGTAATTGTTTATAATTAATGCATCTGATAATTGCCTTTTTTCTTCTTTTCTCTCTCACATTTAAAACAAATACATTAATTTTGCCTTGGGCATTTTATAGAGGTTGAAAGTGTGAGAGAAACTGCAGAAAGACGGGTAGTGGGGGAGCTTGGTGTCGGAGGCTATAAACGGATTTCCAGCCAGCATTGGTAATTAACAGTCATTAAAATTAATTGTCAAGTGTACAATTTTAAATGAAACATTTGGCTTCAATATGAGCTGTTTTTAAGTGTTGTTAATGCATTACTGAAGCAGACCAGAACTGTTTTTAAATCTCTGCTATTGGACTTCCACATTCCTATCCAACTGCACTAGTGCTGGGCATTAATTTAGAATTGCCACTGATAATCTGGAAACAAAACTTTCAAACAAATCACTGATTTCAGTGAAATTGCCTCTGAATTGTCCATTTTGCTGGCCACAAGAAAATGAACTTGGTTCTCCTTTAATGATTTTTAAGTGCTACTCAGCTCTTAGAGGTAACAAAAACAGCACCTTTTGTGTCAGTCAGTGGGTTGTCTTGCCCTGTCTTTTCAGACTTATATTGACATCCATGAAGAGCCTTGAGCCTCCAGTGAGAACCTTGGTTTGGGTCTGGATTTTGAGGCTCAAGCACCACTTCTGACATTTGGCTCACAAAACTTTCCATTTGGTGGTGAGCACATAAAGGAAAAAAGCGACTTTTCTGTCTGTCATTTTGCTTTCAGACCTAACAATTATATGTATAGTAAGGAAGCTAGAGATAATAAAGATTAACTCCCAATTATTTCAGGTACACTCTTCAGAGCAAAATTATTTCAGAGATTATTTTCTCTACTGAGCAGAAAAGAAATAATTATGGGCCAAAAATAGCTATTGGTTTGTTGTAATCACTTCTATCATTTAGGAACGCAAATACATTTTGTACCACTCCAAGGTTCTCAAAAGCAGCTTTTGTAGCAAAGTTGTCTTTGCTTTCTAGGAAGATGCTGAATAAGTGGGATGAATTGGACACCATTCCAAATAAGTTCTTACGCTGAGTAGGTACAAGATGGTTACTTGTCTGTCCATGCCAGTGAGGAACAAAAGGCATCCTGCTGTACTCTGAAAGCTCATGAAGATGGCTAATTAGAGCAAGGTGGCCTACTAGACATTCTGCAACTGCCATTTCTCTTACTCTATAAATGCTACACATTTTGGATGTCAGGATGGGAGGCAGGCAAGTGGGAAAGGCTTGAGTTTGATTCTTGCCTTTGTGATCTAGCATGAAGAGAGTGGTGCACAATGTAGACACCATCCTCAGCTCCAGCAGTGTAGACACGCTGATGCAGAAGAGCTGCATTTAGAAAATGGTAGACAATGTTGCCTGAAATTGTTCTGGTAAAATATGTGAAGTTGTCTGCCGTAGCCAAGAACTGCTACTGCTTTCTGCACTCCATGCCAGTGATAGCCAGGATCCAGTTCATGCCAGGGCAGAAGTTAAAGTAGACGCTGAGTTACATTAGAATATGCTGAGATGATCTAGTCCTGTGATCCCAGGCTATGATACAGGATCAGAATTCAATCCTGCCCTTTCTGTCTGTGAAATTGTAGGAGGTGTGTGATGTTAAGTCTGAAGCCATGTTCACTTATCCAATTGCATTTCCAGTCATGGCACCTTAAAGAGATTACTGCTTATCATCTTCCCTCCACAGCCTGCTTGCTGGTGGAGCTGTTGGAGAACTCACTAACCCACTTCAGTTTAAATTAGCTGGGTTAGCAAAGATCCACTGTTCAATAGCTTACTGTTTAAACTAATCTGGCCCATTTTGACAGAGTATCAGGTTATACAAGCAGCAAAAGGATGGTGAAAAACAGATGGGGCAGTCATTTCTTCAGCTGGAACCTGAAGATCTGAATCCATGCCTTGAGAGTATGGCTCATGGGGTTTGTGTCACGGTACCATGTACACTGGAGGAGGCAAACTATAGATTATATTCTGACCATGCTGCTTTCCGTTGCATTAACTAAAACAAAACTTTGTGCAGCTAAGACAGCCAACCTGATAGAGCTCTGTGTTTCTCTGCTCAAACAATAATGCTTTCTGGTGTTCCCTTGGGCTTTGATTTGCCAACTGCCTAGTCTTAGTATGTGATACGGCTCTGTTTTTGATAGGTGTGTTTGTATTGTCGTTTGAAGCAATATTGTGTCAGATACTACTGTTTCTGTTTCATCTATGAAACACCTTTTAAGAGAATCTCAACATACAAGAGAGTTGTTTGAGGGCAAACTCCCCACTGCAGTTTCTACGTGTGTCATATGTGACAGCTTACTTATTTCTTCACCACTCTGAAATCACAGAGATCTCTCATTTCCATCCCCAATTAGAACAGGATGTTTTTTCACCTGGTTCTGCTTTCACTTAGATCAGAATAAATAAGAAGTAACTTCACTTTAGACAAAAGGTACATACTAGCTTGAAACTGCAGTGAGCTTGGGAGATGATGACAGTCTCAGTCTAGTTGGTATTTTTTTTTTAAATCCATGTTTTATGGTTCTTTGCTCCTTAGATTTTCTCATCTCCATATATGTTTGAGGCTTTGATCATAAACTTAGAGGACAGTTGTTCCTTCTTGTATAAATCCCTCTCTGAGTTGATGCTCTGCCCCAAACCACCCCTCACAGTTGCCTTTGAAGGCCTGCCCGTGAACCCTGGGTACCTGCTGGGTCAGACATGGACAGTCTGAACAGCCTGTGCTGCCAACGCTGCAACTTGCTCTGGTTTAACCACCCAGAAGCACACTGGCAAGCTCCTGCCTCCCAGGCAGCTTCGATTTAATGACTGACATTCCCCACATAGCCAAGGAAGTTTCTCCTAAGAATACATGTTAATTTAATGGGGACCAGACCATTTTCATCTAGTTACCCAGAAACGATCTGATTTCTGCTAGACTTGCTGTTTGAATTTCTCAATGTTACCTGGCTATTACAGCTGGACCATTGTGAGTTGTGTGCCTGTCATCCCCTGACTGCCATCAGTGATAACACCCACAGCACCGTGGCTGCCTGTCTCAGGTTCTCATCTTTGTACACTGAAAACTCCTCTTTCCCAGCTCTGCTTATGGAATTAACTTGGATGGTTAAACAGTCATTTTTTTCCCACCTAGCGTCAGTCAATAGCTGTAGAATTCCAGTTAATATGCAGTTCTCTGGAAGAGTATTAATGTCAGAAACATACAAGTTTTCTCCTAGTTGTCAACTAAAATGCCTACTTTCTTTGACCTCCCGTTTCTAATGAAAAGTATTTGATTTCTAGATTTAGTGTTTTCAAACTCTTCTCACATTTGGTGCAGTTTAGAGAAAAATACACATCAACTGGGCCTCTTCTCACTATCAGTCATCACCACAAAGCCAAGATAGACCTTGGTAATTCATGAAAGCAGGGTATTATCCTTCATTAATCTAACCTTATTTTTCATGTTTTACATGAAAGCAAGATAGAAAAACATATAATCTTTGAATCAAAATTTGTAGTATGTCAGAGATATGTCAGAGTTCAGTTTTAAATTATAAGATACTAAGCTTACTTTTCACATCTTGAAAACGTCTTCCAAATTAAAAAAAAAAAAGCAAACCAAACATATTTCACCTCTGCCATAAGTTCTGTCATGCTTTCAATCACAATAGTTTCAGCCAAGACAAAATGGTTCATAAATGAGGGCTTCAATCTGTAAACTCTCTGGTGCCATTCGTACTTAACTTTTCCAAGTACCTATGAATAATCTCCTTTTTAGGTCTCTCTGCTTATGTTCATTTAAAGACATGCTCTAGTTTCCAAAACACTCAGGTCCCAGTGATTTCTGGTTTTGTAAGCCATGCATGCTAGGGCTTTGTGAGCTAAAGCAGTTAACCAGTGCCCCAGTTCTGAGCAGTGCTTGGTTCTGCATATGGTTTGCTCTTTATGTGGGTATCTGAACATGCCAAGAGATACCCACTGTTTCTTAGTCTTAGGTTAAATTTCCCATAATCAAGGACAACAGATGTCATTTAACTTTCCTCAGCAGGTAAAAATTTCTCACCTTCTTTTCATTGTCAACACATGTAACTGTGAATGTCAGAAACATTTATTTGTTAGGAGCCTTTCTCTTCTTTCCTGAGAAAAGCTTGCAGAGTGACAGTGGTGTGGGGCTGTTACCATAACCAGTATAAACAGAAGGAGATCTCTTCAGGAGAGGAAACTGCTTCTTTGTTTATAAAATGGTATTTAAGGAATCAGAGATTCTCTCTGGAAGAGAGCAAGAACTCTGGTAAAATTTTTTCGAGGGCACTAATAAAGATCATCTGCAATTTACTTGAAGCTACCAAGCGGAGACTAGAGGCAGAAATAGCAGCAGCACTCCAACGCAGCAGTACTGGAGTACAGTGCTCAATTTCAACTACAGCCTACCTGTGCACATATAGTTAGGCCAGTATTTCAGCAGTTTGCCCTGTGACAGTGATACACTCAACAAAACTAACCACCACTTTCTTCCTTCTCTCTCTCTCCCACTTCACTCAACAGGTTTCCTCTCACAGCTCGTCTACGACCGGCCAGTGACCGAGTGCATCCGTGCTGGGCATTACGCGGCCAGCGTCATCATCAAGCGTTCGGGGTGCACCTTCCCAGAGAAGCCTGATTTCCACTGATACTGGTGAATTGGAGGGATCAACTCCCATGTTGCCATGGGATGGCTGCCTATATTTTTCCTCCTTCCCTTTCTTCACCTTTCCAATTACCTGCATCAACGCTTCTGTACTTCTGTTCATTGTATTCTAAACAAAAGTATATATTTCTATGGTGTTTTCCTTTTCTTACCACTACAAGTGTCTCAGTAGTCTTAACCTTTGGAAACAGTGCTAAGTGAAGCTTATTCTTTTATCCATCAGGAAAAATTGTTCTATTTACACGATTTGTCAGGAAGTCCCGTGTAAATGACACTGCTGATTAACACCATTTAAATACTTCTGTTGATCTGTCTAGTTTATATCCAGCTGTGGCCAAATCCTATTCAACTTAGGTGAAATCAACAGACCTGACTTTGTCACTTAGTGTTAAAAGCTAGGAATTGTTCTTTCTATATAGTGGAGTCACATTAGTGTGAAGAGCAGTGTAAATGTCCTGTATGTATTTGAGTGTACAAGATCTGGCCATCAGATCCAGCCCAGCTTCCACAGGAATGAATAGCTATTTTGTCAGTAATTTCAGGACCTGGTGCATTCAGCCTTCTTGAGCTGCAGCTAGTAGCTCTGGGTCTGGCCACTCTGTTACAGTCACCTTCATCTGTCAGGTGAGTTAGCGGGTAGGTACTTTCAGTGATTTCAGGGTAAATGTGTGAATTGATGGTGAACATACACATACAGATCCTATCTCTTCCATGTGAGCTTTCTAGAGGCTGTATTTAATTAAGGTACACATAGTGAAAATGAGGTACAGAAATATTTATGCAGGATATATTGACAGGATATGCCAAATGGAATCTCTGAAACGCACATTTTTAAACTTCTAATTTACTTTGGATAATTAAGCAATATGGTGGATTTTGTTTGTATTTACAGTATTCAAAGAGGCAATCTGACACTGCATTCATTACTTTGCTATGTAATTTGATACTGATAAATAAAAAATTGTCATACAGTAACTCCTGGTTTGGTACTGGTGTGTCTCTGGCTTTCCTTCAGCTATCCTACTGAAAGGCATGTGAGATAGCAGCATTTTATAAATTACTTTCAGTGTCCAGGTGAGTGTTCAAGGATGATCTCAGCAGTAAGGAAGGGAAGGAACATGAGTTTGGTGTTTGTACCACAGGAGAGATGAAAAATTAGTAGCTAGATAGTGTCTAAGAATGTGAAGTCAGTACAGGCTTTGCATGTTCTGTGTATCATGGAGCAAGGGGCGCACGGAGACTGATGTTTTTGTTACAGTTTGTGTATTGCAAAGAGCACGGGGAGAAATCAAGGCTATGATCATGATTCCCTTGTTTGGCCCAGTATCCAGGCTGACACACTGGACAACAGGCTCTGTTGTCTTAGAGATCACCTGGTGAGATCTTTGCAAGTACATCAAGGAGCTTCAAAATCAGCCACTTCAGAACCCTCAAGTAGCCAAGGAACTCGACTGTCACAAGCACATGTCACTGCACTGTAAGTACAGTCTGTTTTTCAGGGCTCACAGTTTCAGTCTTAAGAAGGCTGCACATACAGGCCTTGTCTGGTTGGGGACCTGCTCGGGACCTGCTTTCTGCACTTGACTTGTGCAGTTTCTTCACAGTGCTACTCTTGAAAGAGCTTTGAACTGCATGTCTTGTGTTCTAGCATATGAGAGAGGAAGAGGAGTTAATATACTGGAGTGAAAATGGAGCTGCAAACAAAACTGGAAGAGGATACAGTGTAAGTGGTCTTAAGGCTTCATGGCTTGATCAGAGAATGATATTTTTTACATCTTACTGTTACTTTTTAAATTATTTAATTTGATATATCCATGTGATGTATTTTAATCAAGAAAAGCTGACAGGCCAAGGAAGGATGTGTTGCAGTCCCTGCTTTCAATGTATGCTTTCAATGCCTATGCCACAGCATGCTTAGTAAGGAACAACCCAATCATCTAGTGGTTAAATTTGCTGTTCCCTTTGCTCTGCATTTGTGACACCCCTCCTATTGAAACAACTTTATCAATGTCCTGACCAGATAATTATGGCACATTTAAAACAGAACATAAATATGTAAACATCTTTAGCATACCAATGAAACTACAAGACAGCATAACTAATGTAAAGCAGGAGAGGAGATGTAAAGGAAGGTGGTCATAACACAGTGTGGGAGGCCTTTTCCTCTTCTCTTCTCTTCTCTTCTCTTCTCTTCTCTTCTCTTCTCTTCTCTTCTCTTCTCTTCTCTTCTCTTCTCTTCTCTTCTCTTCTCTTCTCTTTTTTCCTTTCCTTTCCTTTCCTTTCCTTTCCTTTCTCTTTCCCTTCTCTACAGTATTCCTTGTTTTCAATTCAGGATGCAAGAAAGTTAAGTCAGAGGTTCTGTTCTGAGCTTTTCCACTGACGTGTTTGGTGAGCTTTGGCTCCTGACATTTGGCCCCAAGTGGCAGCTACAGAGCATGATTTGAGACCAGAGGAAGCAGCTGAGGAATAAACTACTGCTCAACTCATGGAAGGACATCAGAGTATGACCTGCTCTATTTAGCCATTCATTATTTCTGCAATATCTGTCAAAGGATATTCTTGGGTGATATATAGATAGATACTTAGAAATGTATTGCCAACACATGCTAAATAATTGCCATTTGTACTGTCAAACTGCCTACAATTTCATTTTGGACTCTTTTTTTAGGATCTGTATTTCTTTCCTGCTTCTCACTGATGGAGTTTTTTAATCTATATAATGGTGCCATCCTTAATATTCTGTCTCACAGTTTTTCTTCCTTTTGGTCCTCTACCAGCTTATTCCACACAGGCGTGTTAGAAAACCAGGCTTCCTGCAAAATGTCATTGAAAGAGTTGTTTGCTAGTGACATGTGCCACTGTCTCAAATCCCAGGTAGGATAACTGAAGTGAGTCTGTCACTGCACTTGAGCCATCATTCAAACCCAGAGTTCTTACCTGGGTTACTTTCAGGAAAATAAATATTGGAAATCCATTTCCCACTAGCCACTGGCCAAAGCATCTCACCCTCATTCAGATAAAATGCTTCCCTTCTGCTGGAAATAGGACTGCATCCCAGGTGGCCAGCATCATGCATTTTAGGCTTGATATAGTACCACGTGTCAAGGGGTAGCAATTCCCTTTAGGAGAGAAACAAAACTTTTGGTTTTTTTCTTTTTCTCTCTCTTTGCCTGTGGGGGTGGGGCCGGGCCGACAAAAAACAAGACTGAGGGCATGTGGACAGAAGCGGAAGAGGGGTGTGGTTTGGAGAGACAAAAGCTCTCCAGGCGAGGACAGAAGAGACAGCTCGCTCTCTCTCTCTCTCTCTCTCTCTCTCTCTCTCTCTC
>VYZU01073888.1:0-27658 GCA_013401355.1 Ceyx cyanopectus | reverse complement strand
TACATGGCTGTACATCAGGACTTGGAAAAGCATGAATCAGTGAGGGACAGGGCTGGAAGAATGATGAACTATGAGGACGCGACTTATTGTGATTCTCAGTGCCAGATAGCCTCTGTAGAGATGGAGGAGCTTAAGAAGGTTCAAAATGTGATTGCGGATATGCAGGAGGAGTTTAAAGGGTTTAAAAAGGAGATGGCTAATGACATCATAAACTAAGACACCACGTAAGTCAGTAGCAATGCTGCTGGGATCAACAGGCAAGGAAATAGGCCAGAATTCAGAAAGCTATGTGCTAAATATCTGAGAAGAACTAAGAGGTGTCAATCAGGAAATAAACGTTGTCTTTCTGTTTCTGCAGGTGATCCACTCTGTTATTTTAGGCAGATCACCTTCTCTCTCAATCTCTTTCTCTCTGCCTTCCTCTCTCAATCTCTTTCTCTCTGTAAAGAAGATGCTACACTCGAGATGAAGGTGGTGAGAAGTCAAGCAGGGCAGTATCAGCCACATCTCTGACTGTACTCATAGCTGGTCATTTTGATTATTTGAATTTTCCCTTCTGTACATGAACTAATTTAAAGTTATTTATTTACCTTTAAAAATTAGGGCTAGCTCTTACTACTTGTTCGAGGGTTAAGGCAGGGAAGGCAAAAGGAAAAGAAAGAAAAGCTTTACTCATAAAGTGAAGTAAAATATGCTACATGAAAATAACAATAGAGATGCACACTGTTTTAAGATGACAAGTCTGGGAACAATCTTTAATTTAAAGGGTCTTATCCACAGTTTTCATAAAGAAATGTTAATTATGTGTGATGACATGTTTGGGATTTAAAGGAAATCATTCTGCAAAGGATTTATAGCAATCACAGCTCCAGAGCATTAGGATTACAGATCCTTGTGCTGTTCCTTTTCAGCGATCATGTGATTGGCCTGCTGTTAAATATAGCTCTCATTTAGTGAATTGAGACAGGCATGGCAAAGGTAGGGATAGTTTCCCTTTAACCAGCAGGATTTCAGAGGTGTTGGAGATTATACAATTCATTAGTTTTTACATAAGATCAAAGGGAGAGAGGAAGTCTTAATTTGGGCACCAACTGCTACTGTCTAAAATCTGGCAGATTAAATGAGAAAGAGAACATGTGTGGTGCTAACTGCTTGTATTAGAGCATGAGCCCATTGTTTTATATCTCACTAATTCATTGTTCTCTTCCCAGAGATAATTCTCACACTTCAGACCTTCTGAGATAGTTATGTCTATAGTGAATAGTTCAGCAACCAACTGGCTCAGAGGTTATTGCCTAAGCATCTTTCCTTAGTCTAATCCCCTGCAAGGTTTTTTTCTGAGCAGTGTTGTTAATCTAAAATGACTGCTAACTGACTCCTGTGTCAAACATTATTCATTATGTGCTTTAAATGCTTCCTGCAGAGGCCAAAATAAATTTTGCTTTTAAAAGCAGACCACAAGGAGTGCCTATGTAGGATATTTCCCAAAAGATTAGGCTCAAAATGGCAGTTAAGATGATGAGGGGAAAAAACTGCTCAAAACAATGCTTCACAATTTAAACAGGGACATACAAAATGGACAAACCTCAGTTACCAAAACCCACTTGCCATAGAGAATTATCTGTGAGCTGTACCTGTGAGAGGAAACATGCACCCTTGCAGGGAGGGAGAAACACTTTTGTAAAGACATGGAATGAGCCACCTTATTAACAAATTAAGGCCAAATAAACAAAAAAATAAATAAAAGCAGTAATTCTTTTGTATCTTTTTTTTTTCCAGGTGTCAGTGGTGTTGGCATAAAGCGAGAGGGGGTTTTGTGTCAATGGCACTGACAGGCCTTGCATGCCTAATGACAGTATGGGAAGAGAGACAGACAGATAAATCTGAATAGCAATAAGGTGGGTTTTCTTCCCGTGTGAAAAGAGCATGGGATTCATGTGTCCTGAGATGAAGTATAGCCTTGCTGCACAGTGCAAATATTTAATGCTGTTCTAACTATCCCTTGGTTGTTGGAGTGTGACAGTTAATAGCCGTCAGCTGCCAAACCCAGTGAACAGTTTGGTTCCCTAAAAAGAAAATGAAAAGTTAAAAAATGAAGCCAAGTCAGACTAGAAACCCACAAATCATAAATGTGCTATAGCTTAGCAGGCAGATCACCTCCAAAGTTCAGAGCCATGTTGACCTGAGCTGCTTCTCAAATGAGAGGAGGATGGAGTACGGCTGTCTGCTGGTCCTAGCTTTGCTAGGTACTCACAGGCAAGTTTTGGCTGGGCTTTCTGCCTCCCGGGCCCTGTTACTCCCTAGCGATGGCTGCAGAGGAGATTGACTAAAAGCTACAAGGAAGAAAAGTGAAGCATTTGTATCAAATATCTCAAGTCAGTGGTGCAGTGTAAATGCACTGAAAAATGGAAGAGCTCCTGTCCTGTGGTCATCTCTATGTGCTCCCTAGAATAGCTAATATGCTTTTCAATGCACCCTTCAGCAGAATGGCCCTCAGATGAAACTTAACTCTGAAATCCAATCACTTCACAGAGCGGGGAGCTGGGTACAAAGGAAAAGACAGTGAAGCTGTGACAGAGCCCTGAGAGACAACTTCTGTTACCATCTTGTGTTGGGGCAGCAGAAGGGGCGGCCATTTTGTGGTGGGGCAGAAGAAGCGGGTAGTGGAAGTGCAGCCATCTTGTGGTGGGGCAGGGGAAGTGGCAGCCATTTTTTGGTGGATGGATTAGCGGTGGCCATCTGAGACCTCACCTGGAGTATTGCATCCAGTTCTGGAGCCCTCAACATAGGAAAGACATGGAGCTGATAGAGCGGGTCCAGAGGAGGGCAAGAAAGATGATCAGAGGGCTGAAACACCTCTGCTACGAGGACAGGCTGAAGGAGCTGGGTTTGTTCAGCCTGGATAAGTAAAGGCTCTGGGGAGACCTTATAATCAATTTCCTGTACCTGAAGGGGGCTACAGGAAGGCTGGAGAGGGGTTGTTTACAAGGGCCTGTACTGAAAGGATGAGGGGTAATGAGTTTAAATTAGAGACAAGTAGATTTAGACTTGATATCAGGAATAAGTTCTTTACATTGAGGGTGGTAGAACAGTGGAACAGGCTCCCCAGGGAGGTGGTTGAGGCACCATCCCTGGAGATATTCAAGGTGAGGTTGGACAAGGCTCTGAGCAGCCTGGTAGTTGAGGGTGTCCCTGCTCACTGCAGGGGAGCTGAACTAGATGATCTTTGGAGGTCCCTTCCAGCCATAAATACTCTATGATTCTAATCTGAGTGTAAGAGAACTTTTGCCCTTGGAAGGCCTCCTTGTCTTTGGTGCCATGGAGATATTAAGATTGGTGTAAAATATAGCCCTCAAAGTAATAACAGCATAAGAGAGAATAGTTCAAGAAATAGATTCAGGTTGAAAATCACCTTTCATTCTATAGATTATTTTTCTTATTCATGTTAGAAGTAACCCTTCACTATACCTAAAAATTGGTGTATAGTGAACCTACTTTTTTGGGTCCTTGGGAACAGTCACATTCCCTCTTCCCCTATACATTTGCTATCCTTATGTGATGGCAAGTACCAAACCTAAGTGATTAGAAGGCCATGCTCTCCAAGCTCCCTCTGTAGCCACTGGAGAGTGTTCCTCCAGAGGACAAGTTAGAGCAGGGAGCTGAGCAACAGCTCCCAAAACGCTACACAGGCACCTCTGCGTCTTTAGAGAGGACAGAATGGAACCTACCTACTCTAAGGCTGTTGGTCACCTAAAGCAGGAGCAGAGGTGGGGGCAGGGGGGGACTGAGCTTCCCTGGCCTTCTTACTTGGCATTGAACTCTCCACAGAAGAGCAAGAGGAGGGTAAATAAATAACAGGCAAATAAAGCATCAAAATCTATAACCATCAGCAAAATTACTCCCATTTAAATTATCTTGATGTCAGTTTCTTAAAGTTATTTGGATTGCAAGTTAATGATGATTCTTATAATCTCTCCTCCAATATTAACACTTGTGGCAGGTCCTGCACAAAATCCCATCACTCATCTGCTCCTTGGGCAGCGCTTCCTACACAACCTTTTTTTTCCATAGGATTTATTTCTCCCCTCAAGTGTTTCCCCACAAACACACCTCCTGTCCCAGTTAGATTCAGAAAAAAGAGTAGGTTTGGGTTTTTTAAGGGATGAGGCAGTTACCAATCACAATAGGTTTTCCCAGGAGTTAAATGTTTGTCGTATCTGTGGATCAATGAATTATAAATTAAATCATTTATCCAACTTTGATTCATTCTCAGGTATTGGTGGTGCTATTAATGGCTCTCAAATAACTTACAGAATTTCCCGGGTTCTTCTGTCAACCTGTCTCACGGACAGACCTATTTTAGTCTTGCCTGTCCTAGAGCATAGCCAGCTGCTCTGGCTGTCTTACAGGATAAGGACAAAGCGCTTTCCTGTTCGTCTCCCAAGGTCACTACAATAACAAACACATTTTGTGTCTGATAGTGAAAAGCATTTTTCGGTGTCACTTTTGCATTCTGTAAATGGCCACAGATTTCACAAGACAAACACGCTGAATTTAAGGAAGGTTTTGCTCTAAATACATGGTGATATTTATGTATCATGAATATATATATGATACATTTCATTGCCTAAAATTAGTACAACAGCTTTCTTAAGGCTTGATGTTTATTATGCACCACAGTGTTTCAGGACAAAGCAAGATTTTAGTACATAACCTGGCAAATTCAGCTTGGGAAAGGAAGAATTTAATCTGGAATGACTTGCCATAGTATGTTTACTATAGAAATTCATGCCAGCTTAGAAGCTAGCCCTTCTACCCACCCCCCCCAGCTAGCAGAGCAGCAACAGCAGCAGCAGCTTAAATTGGGCCATGGGAGTCTCATGGAGTAGGAAGATATTCAAGTTTCCCTGAGGCTCAGAGTTCTGCCCTGAAAAGAAGCCTCACTTACTGTTGTCTTAAAGAAAAAAAGATAAACTGTAGTGTTCTTGGGGATTAACTTGTACAATATCACCTACATCTTTACAGTTTGGGTTGACACTCAGCAAGTACTGTGTCATCCTTTGCATGACATATCTGCACACCTCTTCCTGACATGGTGGTTGGTTGTCCCTCTTTATCCTGCCTATGAAGTCACGAGTAGAATGTTTTATTTATCCTACACTTGTAAATTTTTTCCTAATTACCTAATTTTTCTAAAAGTGATGAAGATGGGGCAGTGATGTGGAGTACATCTCTCCTGTGTCGTTGTTCATTACCTTCTGAGACAATCAGCTTCCCTGAAGACTCAATCAGGGATTTGCTAAACTGGTGATGGAAGAACTACTCTGTGCTTAAAAGGCCTGTGAGATTTCTAATGATCCATTGTTGCTTATGCCTCTTCCCATGTTCCATGCTGCAGTGAGAAATCAAGTCTATTGAACCAGCAGGCAGCCCTACCAATGGACTAGCCTCTTTAATTTGCTTTAATTCTCATTCTTTTAATTTTCTTTGGCTACATCCTGCCCATGTGATATTGAATGGGATCAGAGCACAGTGCATTTGACACTGCAGCACCATTTTGCAGCTGGAGAAAGTTGAGTAGCATGCAGAGCAGCAAGAACCACCAGAGGCTTGGTTTGCTTCCCAAACCAAACACTACTGGTGAAAACACACAAATGCCTGTTGCACAGGTTTCTTGCCTCTCCATTCTGCTCATTTAGCTCAGCTTAATGATTCTTTTTGGCTGCCTCTTCCCTTCCAAACCAGAGCTGTGAATATTCATCTTTTAAAGTAGAGCACGCTAGAAGCTAGAGGGCCCTCGTGCAGGACGCGCCGGCTGCTGCTCCTGCTGACAAAAGAAGATTGCAAGAACCAGGAATTTGAATAAAGGACAAACGTCACATATGCTGTGTGCTATGGAGGACAAATGCTGAATACAAAATATGTTTAATTGCTGAGTTAATTATCTCACTAAAGTCTAAATGTTATTTTTCGGCACTTCCCCCCCCCCCCCCCCAGTTGTTTACTTTTATCATTTAGAAAATAAAAAATCAATGTCATGAAAAACATAATTATATTCCTACTAATCTGGAGTGTTTTCTCATTTGAGTACTGCAGTCTGATGCATTTTATCACTTTCCGTCAGATTATAGCAGTGGAAATTGCCAGCTAAAAGCTATGGCTTTAAAGCAAAACAGGGGAAGAAGAAAACCCAACCCAAAACATTGCCAATCAAATCTTATTTCTAATGACAAAGCTTCTGTGATTTCCTTTCTGACAATACATGAATAGTTAGTGAATAATTGGTTCAACGGGAGCTTCATTAAAGTCCAAGAGAGAAAGCAGGATCTTTCATGTGAATAATTTGGAATGATTGGTAAAGATGAGGCATTATTATAGGATTGCCTTCTGCTCCACAGTCAGAAATACGCAGCCTCTTCTTTGCTGAAGTGTGAAAACATTTTGTAAATAGTTCCAGCTACTCCCAAGTGGTGGATGATCTTGCTACTTAGTGAAATGACTTTTTGGTTGTTACTGTTTCTGGATTAAATGCACCCATTCTCTACACAAATGGGAAGTAATTGAGCTTTGTCTGGAGAGCCCATCTGCAGACACATCCTCTCTCTCCCAGCTTGAACAGGTTTTGGTGTAAGCCTTGGGTGCTTGTCCTCTACCACTGCAGTGCAAAGGATGGTGACACTGACCCATGGAAACCTGGACTCTGTGAATTTGTGCCCTGGCTCCCCCCACCACACTGCTTTACTCCACGCCGTCCAATCTGGGCTGGAGAGTACATATGAGGTAAGTGCATCAGCCTGTCTCCAATGGCTCTGCCACTACAGTCTTCCTGGTGGGCAAAAACAACAAAGCAAGCTCCTGACACCTGGTCAGCAGAGTGAATGTTACCCATTTACTGTGTTACCTGTGGTCATTTACTGGAGCAGATGCATCCCACTTCAAACAGCCACCTCCTCCCAGCACTCGTACCATGAACCCTCCATAGCAGGGCAGCACAAAACAGCAGGGTCCTGCCAGTAAACCACACAGACACTCATGTCACCCTCCTGGTGAGTTAGAAGGCAAAAGGAGCTTTGCTAGTGACACCCAGTGTCAGGGTTCAGACTTTCTTGCTGGCTGGTGTGTCTTTTCTAGGTTGAGTTGGAGTTGCCCCCACAACAAACAAACACTTCCCAGCTGGACTGTTCCTCAAGAAGTTCATCATGCTGTGGTAGGACCACAGTGTAAAGTCAGGTCTCGAGGAGAGCATATTGGCTGAACTGGTGAGAGTGACTATAATGGGCCAGGGGACACACATGACCTCCTGCTCTGACCTCTGCCTATTCTGACAGGAGCCAAAAATCAGGGAATTGATTTTTCACTCGGTATACCCATTATAGCTCAGCAGCTCTGCTGCTGTACACAGACATGCACTACCTGCCAGAATCTGGTTAATTCCTGCCAAATTAATGACTGTAATAAATAACAACTGTGATGTTGAACATCATCCTGCTCCTCTAGGCACTGAATATAACTGCCTTCCCAACCCAGAGGCCGTGGCCCAATGTCAAGTGGCTGCAGCCCAGCCAACTCCGAGCAGCAGGAGGCTGCGTGTGCTGGAGATTCACTGCGGGTACCCTGCAGAGGGGAGGCCCCTTTCCTTTTCTGGGGGTGCCCCTTGGCACAGCTAACCATAGCTGTCCCCCCCCATGCTGAAGTGCCTCACCCCATTGATACCTGAAACAGGGAGCACCCCATCACCCCTGAAGCACTGAGAATCTCCAGAGGGTCTAGAGCTTCTGCAGACCTTTCTGTGCAGTTTTAGAGTTTACAGACAATTTCTGTGCTCATTTTCTCATCCTTACATACTACTTTTTAAACCATTTACCCTGTCTCTTTCCCTTTCCACAGTTCTTCAGGTGGCTGTTCAGCAGAGTGTGTGTTGCTGGCTTTAAATAGCCCCGTCTGGGAGATGAGAACTAACAATATCAGGATTGATATTTGAAGAACATCAACAAATTCAGTGCATGCAGCAACAATGAGCAGGATTTCTGTGAACAGTTTTGCCATTCATCACTAAAAAGAAAATATTTGTCATCGCTCTTCCCCAGAATGTTTGTACAATGGCAGCTGGTACCTGAGCTGGTATTTGGGTTGCTGAGCAAGTGAGCAGCATCTTAAGGAAATAAACACACAAGCAGGTGTGCAACCATGCTCATTTGCTGCTTTTTGAGGGCAGGAGAAGGGTGATGTAATTAGCAGGCACATGTTTAAATTTTTAATTAAGAGTTGTAATGGATTATTCACTGCCTACCAGAACACACATGCTCTTACTTTCTTGCTCTTTTAGGCTGGGTTCCTAAGGAAACCAGGCTTAGTCAGTCATGCTGCCTGCCAGCCCAACAGCCTTCCTAAGCAGTGCTGAACTTTTTGGGGTTTGTGGCAGATGAGCACCACTTTTGTGGTAAAATCATGACTGCATCACAACACAGTGGTAGGAAAAGGTCAGGAGTTCATGAATAAGCACAAAAAGACTTCTCCCAGGAGCAGGGTGCAAGCGTTCCAGCAAAATCAGCTGGGGCAGGGGGAGGAAGGCATGAGAGGAAAACTGGGGAAGAAGAAAAGGGCATCCTGACATGTTGGACACAGTTTCACTGGACTCCCTTTGACTTACTGTTCAAATAGTATTTTTTTAAACATTGTTTTAGTCTCGTGATGCTTGGTGCAGTGACACACGTTGTGGTGCTAGTGTGATGCAGGTTGCAGCTGTGTTCAGAAGGGTGTGTAACTGAAAGATCCATTGGGCTCCAAAAGTTGTTACGTGTCACTGCTGACACAAATAGTTTTCTTCTACATGTGAATTAATGGCTTTTATTTCCAGGGGTATAGAAAACTTTTGGTATAGATAATCTGGAGGACTAAGAAAAAGAGTTGCCAAAGTTACCAGCCCTGTCTTCTTATTATTGCTAAGAGAAATAATGTAAGACTATTAATTTTGCTCCTTGCATGGTTCAGTAGTGTAAGTGGTAGGTTTGATTCCCGACTGAATCCACCATTTCTGTTCTTCTGTTTCCAACAGGCAGAAAGGAAGCACATTGTTACAGCTGAGCAAGAAGTTAAAAAACCCCCAGACCTGAACAGACAAACACTCCTTATGTATGTGTGCAGTTTAAGCAGGAAGGATTTCACTGCATCCACATAGCAGGGGTACAGAGCTGCTCCTGTACTCTTGGAGCTATGTAAGCTCACCTAGCAGATGGACTGGGGTCTTAGGAGGGATCTGACCTCTCAGCAAGTCCCAGCACAGCACAAACACTGAGCTTTGCAAAGCAAACTGCCACGAGACAACTAGCACCAAATTGCAAAAAGATTCCTGTCCCATAAATGGGTTCTGCATATTTGTTTTGCTTGTTTCACTGCAAAACACCTCTGTGAAGCCACAAAAGGATATGAGATCTATTGCTGACAGTTTTTTCTACGTTGTTTACCACAGCAATGTTTTGTGTGCCTTCTGTCCTATTTACTACATGAATTATCCATGCATTAATACAGCTTACAATCACTTTCATTTCTGTTACTGTTGCATTCTCACTTCATGGGTAACTTTGTTTATTAATTCCTTCCCACAGATTGCCTGAGGTGAGGCTTTGCTCTGCAGCAGCCATGACCTGCTGAACTGCATCCTGCTTCTCTGGAGAAGGTCGATGCAGTTGAGTCCATTTGCAGGAGGCCTAGGGAGAGATGAGCACTTTCACTGGGCTATCAGCATCTGCTGGGGGTCCAGGGCACATACAGCCCCAGAGGACTTTCCTATTGGTAGCTCTGTAAGAGCTGCTGTTTGTAGGCACACTGAGTGTTTCTCGTTCAGACTCAGCACTTGTTGCAGAGCTGCGTTTCCACTTCAACCAGCTAAGACCTAACATCAGTCTGTCTGGAGAAACAACCTTGGAGCTTTAGGCTCAATCCCTCCTCTCCCAAATCTCCTCTAGATAAGTTAGTGAACACAAATACTGTAGGAGTTAAATTGTTCATGTTATGAAGTAATTTTAATTTTCAATATAGACGTTGGCTTACCAGATTTTAAAAATGTGGTGCCAGTTTTTCAAGGTCCTGGCCTGAAATAATAGTATTAATTTAGGAATAAGATGGTGTTGGGCAGAATTTTAACACTCAACTGCAAAATGCAACATAGAATGGAAAATATGAAAAATTTTGTCTTCTCTCAGTTTTTAAAACATATGAAATGGAAAAAGGTATTAAATGAAAAAAAAAATCAGAAAGCAGTAGCTGAAAGAAAAAGTGTTGTATGGAATGTAAATATGGACAACTCTTGCAGGCTGCCTTTCAACAGGGAAGCATATATCAGAGATTGAAGTGAATGAGAATGGGAATACTTGGCTGGACTTAAGGCTGGTTCTAATAATTATTATTTCAAAAGTCTATTTGAATTCTTATGGCCAAACATGTTTGCCACTCTTTTTCCATGTGCAATCTTTTAAATCAAAAGGCAAAGGATGTTGTAAAAAGTCCTGAAAGTATATGCATGCTTTTTCCAGTGAGAAGTCAAGAAAGTGGAAATGTCACAGACCTTTTAATTTAGCCTTGCTAGCACCAACACAGGCCCTCACTGGAACTGCTCACATACTCAGATATTTGCAGTAACATTTTTGTGCATGGCAAACTTGCAGTATGGAAGGCTTTCATTTCCCTGGCTGTGCAATATGCACATACATTCCTCTGATGCAAAACTAAGCCCACTTAGTGCAGCTTACCATACTGAAATAGCCTCATTAGTGCAAACACCCAGCATCCTTTACCTAGGTTGTAGTATGAGCTCAATAACATATACAAGGGTTTGTAAGATCAGGTTATTATTTGTGTAACATTAAAGCCCAGCTCTGTGTGGCAGGTTTCTAAAGAAAACTTGACAGCACAGTGCATCCATCTGTGAGGACATATAAGCATTAATGGTTCTGACCAGCCTCACCTGCAGCTTCACCAGCCCAACCCCTGCCTGGGAGCTCCATTGCAGCTCAACCTTAGGTTATGTAGGAGGGGTGGTGGTTTCTAGCTCACCTGCAGCTCTTTATGGCCATGGGTCCTATTTATCCAGACCACAACTCACAGCCTGACTTCCAGCTTGGCTGTGATTTTGGCCCTGCCTCATCTCCAGGGACTTGCCTGCTCATCACTGTACCCAGAACAGATCCTGACTTGTGGATTGCCTGCCAGCTTGATGTCAGACCTGCCTTGCCACCATCGACTTGCCTGGTGAGCTTGACTTTTGTTGAAATCCAGCCCTGATCTCAGTCTGCCCTACCCTACTCCCTGGCTGCCAGCCCTGGGATATCCCTTGGCTCCTGGGCCACAGGGGCAACTGACTTGAGCTGTACTAACCACTCATTACATGTGCCCAGGAACAAGAGAAAAAAAGTAAAAGATGAGTTATAAACTCAAGCAAACTTGTTAACAAGGGAATCAGTGACTCTGCATCCATTAGGATGTGCCATGTGAAGGACTTTTTTCTAGTGTATCTCAGACTCTGCTTCAGCAGCATGAAATCTAGATCATTAATTAATTAGAAACAATTCATTTGCATGATCATAAAATTGTTTTTCTTTACATGAATGAATATAACTCATCTGTCTCTGTTACAAGTGCTCAATTTTGCCTCTGAACTGCATGCAAGGCCTCCTGAGTTTTACATTCTTCCACTTTAGGGATTCTAAAGTGATATATGTGGGTCTAAGAATCTCAGACCTTTTTGGGTTTTACATCTATACAGCAATGTGAGATAATAATTCTGCCTTCTTAAATACAGCCATAGGGTTGCACTTGTATCAGAGAAGCCTTGCACCTAGCACAGCTGACAGGCTCCTTCTGCCTAGCATTGCAGCAGGGGACTAGGTAGAACAGTAGCAGAACCATGGGCTGGAGGTGTAAGCTTTGAGGAACCTGCTAGCTCCAGATCTCTTTCATGTCTTCTGCTGCCCCTCAGTTGAACAGCACATCACACGCAGCCTCCCTTTCCACTGAACTTGCAGTGACTGCTGTGCTCCATTGCCATTCATCATAGGAGAAGATGACAGGCTTTTGTCCCTGGCAGACAACTGTCTGTCTGGAAGGATATGCACGGTTTGGAGTGTCAGATTTCTGGGCTCATGCTGCAGACACTTGTTAGTGGAGTCTGGTATGTAGCGGTGCTTCTTGGTGTGTATGGGGGACTTTTTTTTCCACTGCACATTTTGTGGCCTGTCACATCTTTTCATCTAAAAAAATAAAATCCTGAAAGAAGCCTGAACAGTTCACAAAGCTGTGTTGAAAAATGTAAGATGCTGCTGAAATCAGCTGTTGTTTAAATCTATAAGGATCATGTAATGTCTAAAAGCTTCTTTCTTCACAACATGATGAATTTAAAACACACACACACACACACACACACACACACACACACACGCACAGAGCTCCCCCAAGGTCAATATGTAGTCTTTCAACTCAGGCAGTCAGTCCTGCCTATAAAGAACAACACACTTAATATTGCTAGACTTGTGATGAAGATCAATGGTGTCAGTTCTCAAATCAAAGAGAAATAAAGGTTCATGTTCCTGTCCCAAAAGAAGGCAATTGGTTTTGAAGGGTTGTCAATCTAGAGATTTCAAATACAAACATGTACATATGCCATCCAAGTCAGTCTTCTGAATATATGAATAACCTTTCTCCAGACTGGATAGTGTAGCAGAAAACCCTCTGAATGGTGGTGCTTAACAAAAGTGAATGGGCTGGTGTTTGAATCTTTCAGCTAAAAAGTTTTTCAAAATGTAAAGATAAGTGGCTAGTGGTTGTTTATTGGTTATTGGTGAGGAATATGACAATTGCTAACCTATGATAGTAATTTGCAGTAAACACTAGTAAAGGAGAACTGGCTGAAGACTATAGTTAGGGGTCACAATGGCTTAAAAGCCACTATAGAAAGATTTAGACTGAATAACAAGAAAAAACACTTGGAAACAGGAAGGTGTGTTTATTCTATGAGATGATAGGGAAGTACTGAGGGAGCCTCCACCCAGGTTACTTTCAGGTGCCTTACTGAGAAAAGTGCACAACTCAAGTTACACATTTATGCTGGACTTCTGTTTGCAGGTCATCTTCAAATCCAAGCTCTAAAGAACACATTTTAGGGAGAAATCCTGCTAAAAGAAGTTAAATTTGCCAGCTTTTCTTCATTTGGATCTATGTTCTCTGCTTCCTTTTTATAACCCTATACTTGAAGCATTTAAAGAACTAAATCAACCCAAACCCAGTAATTCCTTTCCTACTACCTCCTCTCAGGAAGAAGAAAAAAAAATCTAAGAAATGAAAAAGATAATTTTAATTAGATAAAATCAGGAAATTTTCCAACTGAAATAGGCCCTTCTGTTTAAACAGTGGTTAATGGTGTTACTGATGAGAGCCACAGCAGTGCTTAGGTGTCTTAGCTGAGATTAGGAAGGGGGTAATGTCACTTTCTTTATACTCCAGATTAAAAAGACAGTCAAAGGAGGTATTACTTTCTCTATGTGATAGAAGTTGAAACTCTGGGAGTTTAAGAGACTTACTGATAGGAAGTCTGTAAGAAAGACAGAAAATCAAGCCAGAGCTTCTGACTTTGCATTTGGTGCTTTATTCCAGCCTCTCCCCTCTGCCAGGGAGCTTTGTTAGGGTAGCTCTCCAAGAAGGTTTGCTGCTTCTTAACCAGTATGTTGCTGCCTGTGCCAAGCGGGAGCGACAGCCTTCCGATCAGATGGGCTTTGTGGAGCCAGTTAATGTGACTGGTTGTGGGTTAATTCTTTATGAAATGAGATTGCTGTTCATGTGTGTCATGCAACTGCACTCAAGAGACGCAGTTCTGATTGCTTGTGTTACCAGCTGGGAAGCCAGAAGTTTGTAATTTTAAAAGCAAAAGGAGAAACGTAATTTCCTGGACTATAGATTACTACTTTTTTAATTTTTTTTTCAAGCAATTATCCAACATCTATAGAGTCAACATGTAAACTCAGCTAATTCTTTTCTAAGAGGTTAATTGTTATAATAGGAAAAAATCTCATACTCAGCAATGGAAACTGAGTGGGTTCATCACAACATTCAGAACCCCACTTCCAGGCTGAACATGTACTCAATCCCCAGCATTTATACAGAGAGAAGCATTTCTGTGCTCCAAGTCTGCTTCACCAAGAGACAAGGGTTTTTTTTCCTATTTAACAAAAAAAAAGAACACTGTACCAAGGAACTTTCAACAAGACTAGAGACAGTACCATGTCTTTAGAACTCAAAGGATCCTGCTGTCCGCAGTTGTATTTAATCTTTTGAGACATACTCTTTTCCATGGGAATATTTACCTCTCCTAGCCCTTTGTAGTTGTAGAATTGAAGTGAATAAAAGATTAAAATAAACAAGTGGCAATTGAAACCTTTAAATGAACAAAGGCCATGTAGGCTGAGTGGGCAAAGGGATATGAACAGGGATACTCTACTGGAAGTTTCTGGTTGATAAGAATATGTTGTTGCAGTGTATAATCTCTCTGTGAGGATGTCACTGATATTTTACAAATATCAGTTATTTATTTTTACAGATTCCTTCTGCCAAAAGCAAATTAAAGTAGTTTATTTATTGTCTTTCCTGAAATGACTACATGTAGGCACAGAAATCCAGGGCCTGATTTTCAAAGGAGATGACAAACCAAAAGAAAAGCCAGCCTTACTTTTCCTGGATCTAATGAAGATGGAATTCTTTTTCTTATATTCTTGCATGTTCTCTCTATATAGGTAACTATTCAACTATGTTTATGTTTTAATTTTAACCAAATTACGGTGTTGGATCAAAAATACAACAGTTGCTAATGAAAACTGAGTTTATTGTGAATGCTCATTCTTCGAGATGCTGCTGCATTCATAGAGTTTCTACCCCACAAGTTTACAGTTTAAATGGTATTTCAAATTCTACCACATGTAATTCTTAGTCTAAGGAAAACCCGAGCATAAAAGATTATTTTCTAATCTCTTAAAAAATGCCACTAAGCCTCAAAGTTAGAAAATGCTTATTTCCAATGTATATAATTTCTCATTTTCCTATTCAGTTTTAATACTAATTGAATGGTCTCCTATGTGTCTTGGCATTTGCAATGACACCATTTGTAAGAAAGTTGTTTTTATGATGTAATGTGGGAATTTATTACTTTTATTTGTAGGTTCTTTTCCTGTTAGATAATTTGGTATTTGCTTTCTTTTTTATTCTTTTATGTATCCCTTGCTTCCCAGAAAGAGCACTGGGGCCACAGATGAGCTCTTTATTTAACTTTGAATTATTTTAATTTACTCCAGATATTCCAAAGATTAATTATTTTGTGCACTCTACTTCAGATTGCTTCATTTGCAGGAAATTAATGTTCAGCATTACTTGGAAGTGATGGAAAATGAACAGGTCATTTTTAAAATCCTGTCATTAATACCACATACATATTTTTTTATTTCTAATGACAGATATTAAATCAGCCATACAAATGAAGCCCAAACATGCAAATGCTTAAGGTACAACAGTGAGGTCATCAGACAGTGGAAATGTAAAAGATTTGGGATTATTCCCTGAAGTATGTGTATAACTTCAGAAATACATGAGTATCCCTCCAAAAAAGTTAGTCTGCTCAAGTTGCAGTCACACACCTTGTTCATACCACAGCAAAGCTGGGTGAGGGCTGATTGAGGTTCTTGGTCCTGCCCACCTTCTCTTCCCCAGACTGTCTGGGCATTATTACATCTGTAATCATTGACCACATCAATACACTTTAGTTTAATACACCTTCAGTGGCAAGTCATCTCTAGGATGTTTGGAAGTTCTCTGCACCTTTGGTGGGGCTGCTTGTATGTAAGCAAGGGACAATACAGGGGATGACTCACTGGATGTAAATTAAGGATCCAGCTCCTGTAGAAAAATACTAAGAGTTGATTAGCTCTCAGCTGAGCTTTTGAAAATATCCAACTTTGCTCTTAGGCCACATTTAAGCTGAAAATAATGCATAGGGAATGCTACTGGTTGTAGTGGAACGGAATATTCATCTTAGTTCTTAGCTGAGACAGCATGATATCTCAGCAGCAATAAGCTGTGTTAAAAAAAAATAAAAAATAAGTCTCTGCCAGCTTAGAGTTAGCAGAGAGGGTGAAATACTGTGAGGAGCAAGAGAAACAGCAGTGGATGTTATAGAAAGACACAGGGTTTGATTATCCAGACATTGAGAGGGATGGGGAAAAAAGAGGGGATGTTCTGCAGCTTAATTAATGGAAAGAGGCTTGTGCATCTGACAGCAGCCCCTCTGCAAGGTGAATTCTTTCATAAAGAGCCTCATTCATGAGTTGCCAAGACATCCACAACCTATTCTTGAATTCACACAAAAATTAAAAGAAAAACAACTGACTGGCTAATTTGGCGACTTGCAGGATGCAGCTGGTGCTACTGTTTTCACAGAAAAAAAAGGCCTTTTCCCTTCCACCTCCTAACCATTCCAGTCTTCCTCCCCACCCCCAGCTATTTTGTATCCTGCTGCACCAGTGAGGAGTGTGACAACTCCTGACTTAGCTGGCACTGTGGGATACCGAATAACAAAGGGGAATAATATCAGGATAACAGGGGGGTTCTGGCCAGTGCTAAAGAAACAATTCTGACAATCTCACTGCTCACCCAGGTCCTGCCATCAGCTGAGAGGTAGAACTTCCCTCTTTCTTTTTCCTTTTTTTTTTTTTAAATGAAATAAACAAGTGTTTCATTATGCTGGATAATGCACCTACTTCCCTGGCATCTCGATAAATCACCAGCTATGCATCCTCTGTACTGCTGAGGAGACAGTTTGTGTAGTTCTATGTGTATGAAGAAGATACTTCATGTTGCCAGTACTGGTACATTATTACCTTAGCTCTTCCTAGCTACTACTTCACATTCTCATATTACCTGACACAGAAAAACAAGTCCCTCCTGTCCCCCAGATCCCTTCTCACTCAGATTTTCTTTCCCAAAGGATATTTAATAGAAAAAATCCTACTTTGAACAACAATAATTTAACAAGCAGAGTTAGTCAGGTTGGGAGCCCTAATACAACCAAGCCAATGACTATTTTTAAAGCAGCATTGAGGAAATGTAAAGGTTTCTGAAAGGCATTTGAAATGATGTGGTATATTGCCACCTCACTCTGACAGGTCTCCTAGTCTAGCTAACAGAGGTAGAGTTGCTGTAGTACCAGCAGCTATGGGAAGTGACTGAAATAAATTGTGCAGTCAGTGCTTTATTTAGCAAGGGAACCTCACAACTAGTGCTGCCAAGGAGGAAAGTAAAGAGAACATCCTACAGACCTAGCTAAAACTCCAGCAGGAGACAGCAGTTTGGCCCCTGAGACCACCAAATGCCACTCGGTTCAAGATGCAAAAGGAAAGGACTGGAGTGGAGGTTGCTCCATTTTCAAACAGTGCAGGGCAGACCTAAGGTTCTCCTAAGCCTGGGCTCAGCAAATTCAGAGCTGGTTTGTCATGTAGGTTATTTCCCCAGCTCCCATCCTTGACGAAGGTGGGTGTGCCAGGAGGTGCTGAGCAGAAGTTGAAAGGGAAGTGCTCCGACCAGCTCTGCAGCAGGGAAGCGTTTTCACTGGCCATTGAGTCTGAAATGTGAGGGGTGTGCCTTTCAATCTATGTCTTATTGCTCTGGCTGCTTGGCTAAGTGCTGCTATGCACCGAGGGTTGGGCAGCATCAGGATAGTCTCCAAGTTACGTGGCTGATAACAGCCTCATTTCAATTCCTTCAGTTTATTAATAGCACTTTTTAAAATAATGTAGAAACTGGACAAGGGTGGGATTAACAAAAACGTGGTCAAGCTCTTTCCTCCCGCTTTTTCTCCATGCTTCTTGGCAAAGTTTGACCAATAAAACACTGCCAACAACTTCAAATCTGGAAAATTTCCCCTGGCTAAAACTGCACTAGAATGTAGTACACCCACATCACAGTTGGAAGTTGTGAGGATTCATTCAGTTGCATTAAGGACTGTCAGGATCTTTTAGAGGCTCAAAGTAACCTTATTTAGCTAAACTGCCTTTGCAGTCTCTCTTACTGGCTTCTAAGTACTGAGGATGGCCTTCTTTTCATCTGAAGGGCTCAGCAAGTGGGATGCCAGGCTTTTTGGAAAGGCTTTTTTTTTTTTTCCTCTCTCCTTGTCCAGTTGGATCTGGAGTAAGTTATAAAAGTAATGTTCGTTAAAACAGGGAGCAACAGAGTATTCCATCAGTTTGGAGAGCACAAAAAGCTGTTGGGATGCCGTGAAAGGGATTTTGTTTGAACTCTAAAAAGAATCCCCCCTCTCATGAAGTGACAACCCAATATCCCCAAAGGGAACAGCGGGAGGGAAGCCTAAACCTGCGGACAAGATCAGCTGATAATGATTGGAGAGTTAATTACTTTAAAGCTCACAAAGACAAGCTGAGGTGTTAAAATGGCTCCTGCAAACACCAGCATCCTCCCCTTTCACCTAGACTAATCACAGCAGGACAGTAGCAAGGACTTGAGCAGCCCCTGGTTATGGCAGCTTTCACTATCTCTAAGCAAACTGATGCCTTTACTCATTTTCAATTCTATCCTTCAGCTCATCAGCTGCCCTCACGAAGTATTGCCATAAATGTGTATAAAAACACAAAGCTGCATCAGCTTCAGTGATGCTGGTGGATATAGTAGAGTCCTGAAATATCCCAGCCCTTCCTCTGCGGATTAGCCTAGAAAACACTACTCTTGCAAAACACCTCCTGTCATATCTGTGTGTTTTACATGGCTAAAGAAGAAACTTAAATCCAGTAGAGCTATAACTAATAATTTACTGTGGAGCCTAGGCGCTAATCCTTTTTCTCCAGCAAATTTGTTTTGAGTTGCACTTTATATTAAGATTCCATTTGTGAGGTTTAACACAAGATTAGCAGGTGTTTCTATGTAAAGTGTATAGAGTTTACATCAGTAGGGGGTTTCAGATGATGATGAGCTAGTGTTATTGAAAAAAACTATTGACCTGTTGGACTTGGAACAATTTATTACCATTTATTAAAACATCTATTAATCACTTACTAATCCTTTATCATGTGTGTATAAACAGAACCCCTGTATGCAGTCTTGTGAGATATTGTATATATGAAAGCCAACCTCTAATGTGACATTATAATGTATAAGAGCTGTCTGTATTTTCTGATTTGCCCTTAGCCTTTTCCTTTACACTCCTAAATTTCATTAATCCTGTTGTATTTTTAACATGTTTAATAGTTAATGCATCAAAAAAAAAGACATGCTTCTGCTAAGGTTTCAAATATGTGTTAACAGGGCACTACTTTATTCTCCTGGACTAGCACAGCCACTCACCTGGATCTCTTGTGGCTAGAGCAGAGCCCTTGGAACCCAACTGGCCAGATTGTTCCTTAAGATGGCATCCTCTTCTTACCATTTGCTCTGTGCTTTGTATCTGTGGTTGGACAATAGGAAAAATATTATACATTCACCTGAAAGAGTTCTTGTAGGGACTAATTAATTAAGGGTGGTAACATACTTTGATATAGCAGTGTGGTATATTTGCCAGGCTAGAATGAAGCACGTGGGATTTATTACAAAAAGTCACTGTCTCCATCCCTGTGGGATGACAGCTGATCTACCACAAATACTTATTTCCAAATTATAGTATTATGCCAATTATAACTCCTGAGTTGAGACAGTTACAGCATTTACCTCATAATCTTTTAGTTTCAGGAATTAAGAAGCCCCCACATCAGTAAAATGGCAGCAGGAGGCTATCTTAGTCTGTTGTTCAATTTTATTAAATGTAATGAGACACCAAATGATCAGAAAATATGCTCAGTGTTTATTCACTTTGTGTATGCCTTTATGTGTATAAATACATTCATGTATATATTAATATAATCTATATTAGTATTTGTTAATAGTGCCTAGGCTGGGCAGTGCTGTTATGTTGTGTGCATATCCTCACACATAAAGCAAGAAACTTTATGTTTGTATTCAGAGGGTAGACGTAGTTACATGGATTCATCTTTTGGATTAAATTACAACATAAAAGGCTGTAAGAAAGGTATCTCATAAGTGAAAAAAAGAGAAAGTGAAAAAGAGAGAAAAGGCTGTTTAAATCCAGACAGAATATGAGGTTGAAGGTTAGGGTTACAGGGAAGTTTCTGAATCCATGGCAGAGCTAAGCAGAGTAGGTGGTAAAGAACATAGACATTCAGCTCATCGGGAGGGACGTGCTCAGGATGACTATAGAAGCCGGGAAAAAACTCACCACACTCTTGGGATGACTGTTCTCCTCAAGGACACTTCTTTCAACAGCATATTCCAGGGGAGGTGATGTCCAGGTGACTGTAGTCCTAGATGTGGTCAGTACAGTAATAATGGAGCATCCTGGCTTTGTTGAAGTTATAGGAAGTTTTGCCAGACTCTGATGGGGAGTAAAGACTTCACCCTCTAGCAGCTCTAAGAAGAAATATGAATGTCTCACCATACAAAAACAAACAACTATATAACTATTGCTAAATACTCAACAGTGCCACTAGTTCTAATGGAACTAGTGGTTAAAGCCATCACAGGGAAATTTGTATTCTCATATATGGCAGTAATTTAATGCAGAAGAATTTTCTCACTGATTTCAAATGAGTGTTCAAACTCTAATTTAACATTCTTTTTTGTATACCGATGAATTTGGTCTGCATATGGCTGGGCTTCAGCTAAGCAGTAGTCTGCAGCTTGTCTTACACCACTGCTATACATATAGAAGTTTTAAGATTTGATTTTTGAGAAATTAATTTAACTCAGATCATGTTCAGCTCTTCTTCCTTTCTCTCACTTGTGATCTGAAAATAGCGGCCATACTTGCATTTTTAGAATAATCCTAAGGAGTTTTGGAGAGACGAATGTGCTTACTACACACATTGCAATATAGATATGCTATCAAATATATTCTTCCACAGGGGGGGAATCCTTTAAATAAGGATATATAAACTCTAATTAAAGCAAGGAAATTAATGAAACAGAGAGAACTGGGCCATAGTACTTCTTTCTAACAGCAAATGAGAGTGGTTTTGATTTTAGGTACATTTTTTTTTAATATGAGACATCTTTTTAGCAGATGGAATAGGTTTATTCAACATGTAGGTGTCTAGGTACCTGCTACTGCTCAGGGGCATTAATTGTTGTACTTCATCAGTTTTACGGTGGCTGTGGGAGATTAAGTCCCCCAAAGTCTGACAGCAGAAGACATGGTAAAATGTGAATTTTATTGCTTACACGAACTTTCTTGGTGGGCTTATAAGTTTTTAATGGATATTTTAAATGTGGCTTGGATTTTGTGTGTGTGTGTTTTTGTTGTTGTTTTGTTTGTGGGTTTGTTTTGTTTTTGTTTTGTTAGTTGGGTTTTTTTTTTAAATACAATAAACTCCAAAACTTTTCTTTACAAACCAAAATGCACAAACCATATGAGACATTCTCAATTAGATCCAAAGTGTTTCAGGTATTTATGGCTTGTCTGTTTAACATGCACTGTCTCAAATTGAACTGCCCTAAATTCACATAATGCAATTCTTTTGAAGTATTTTTAAGTCATTATTTTGGGAAACAGTATAATTGACAGTGATAACAGATCTAAGTTTGCTGGAGGATGATTCATGTATAAAGAGGTTCATGTGCTTAACTTCACAATTTACATAGTGTTAGGAACACCTGTAAATGTCAAGATCCATAGGAGTTCCTCTTCAAACAATAGGTTCTTGAATATGTTAAACCCTGAAGCACAACAGTCAATGACATACTGTCCTATAAAATTTATTTTTAGGGAAGAATTAAAGTAAGATGAAAGTATTTAGACCAGAAAGTTTTATGATTTTTCTCTGTGCTATTACTTATGTCTTCAGCACACTTGTAAATTCAAAATGGCCAAACAGATTGTCAAGTTTTCTCCAGTGTTTTGTTTCCTGAACTGGGATGTGGCATGCCAAGTTTCAGTTTCACGAGATTATTTTTCTCCTTTACCACTGAGTTGTAAATTTCACAGAAAGGCAGAAAATGTTTATAATGGAAATGTGGGCATAACATTCAGAATAGTATTGCAAATGTGACACTCTGCTACAAATCATGCTGTAAGATGTGTATTGTTTCCAATAATTTAAAAAATATTTTCAATCACAGCCAAGTCCTGCATAATACATGAACCTCGAAGGATTGTCCAACAGGCATTAGGTCACTACACAATTCAGTTTCCCTCTCTGTTTAAAAGGCTACATCTGGCAGTTAAAAGACTAAAACCTCAGTCAACAGGTGTGGTATCATAGCTACATGCTGGAATATTATTTTCACCTGATAGCTTTCTCTAAGTAGGTCACTCAATTTTACAGTGCTCTAAAACATCACCAAAGAGCTTCCTTATACAGTATCTCCAGCTATTGTCTCTGAAAAAGTTTTACTAAACTTTTAGTGCTAAGTATTTTATTAAGGCAACTTTGTTTGCTTTCTGGTCTTCATGCAGTACGAGACCTATAAAAGATCTTCTTAAAATTATTGCATTAGGTAATTTTCAACCCACTCTAAAAAGACTTTTAAAAATTATTATTCTTTTCTTCTTTGGGATGAGATATTTCTAGAAAACTTTGCAGACAGGAGCTTCATGCAACATATCACCAACAAGATATGGAAAAAGAGGGTATCTGGGAGACCTCTGAGATGGGTCACATTTCAGGTTGGGGAAGATGCGGGATGTCTAGTCAGTGCTTGCTCGAGTAGGTGCTTAGGTAGGTGGGTTGTGTTTTTCTCCCTTGCATGGTACCCTACAGTAAATATACCCCCCCATGTATTTTGTCATGCCATACTTGGGTGAAAAGTGGTATTTGCCTGAGAAAACCATTAAAACTTTGCCACGGTCAGTGGCTCAAGGCAGCATGGCAAAATATTTACATGAGTTTTAAGTGCATATGTGTTATGATCTTATCCTTTAAAATATATTCCTCATAACATCTTGTTAAATTTACAGCAAACTCACTATTGAGGACACCAGCTGCAATTTGTTATCCCTCCTTTCATCCCTCAGACTAATTCTGGTTGCGTCAAACACAGCCCGTTCCTCCGGACCGAGGAACTATTCACGCCCTTTAGGAAGGATTTAAATTGCTCCATACGGGACGAAAAGCCCAAGCCGGACCCCCGAGGACAGCGTGTGGCCCCCCGGGAGGCAGCGCTGACCGCTTCCCCTCAGGCCGCTTTCCCGCCCAACGCGCCTCGCAACGGCCACCCGCGCGCCCCGTCCCTCAGCCCCAAACTGCCGCCGCGGGGAAGCGCCTTCCCCCCAAAGTTTATTGCCCCCCCCTCATTATTTTTTTTTTTCCTCCCTCTTAAAAAAAAATAAAAATCTTTCTTTTTCCTTTTTTTTTTTTGGAAGAAAGGTGGGGGGAGCTCAATTTTCCACTTGCCAACAGCAGATAAAAAAAGTGGGGAGGGACCTCTTCTGTCACAGCCTATGTAGATTAACCTTTCAATTAGCTGTTATCAGGTCCTGTGTCTTAGCACCAGTCCTCGCAATCTGCGTCCGCTCGGCATCGGGAAGGCTGGCGGTCTGGGGTGGGTTTCTGTTTTAATTTTTAAATTAATGATAATTGTTCGTGTAGTTCCCCTCCCCCCGCCTCGAGCTGAACGCTTGTGTCTGATCTGCCCGTCCACCTTTTAGTATTTTGGAGTGAGAAGAGGAGCCCCGCGGAGGAGGAGGGGAGACAAGGTATTCTCTCCGTATTCATCTTCTTTTTTTTCCCCCCTCTTGCGAAGGGGCTTAGAGAAGGTAACTGGTGCAATCAATCCGCTGGCTGGGGATTCCCTCCACCCCCTCCCCGGCTCGTCTGGCTCTCCTGGCTGGGTCTCTTCAGTGTGTATGTGTTTGTGGAAGGGGGTGGGGGGAGGTTGTGTTGTTGTTGTGTTCCTGGCTCTGGTTGCAGCCAGGAGAGAGAGCGAGCGAGCGAGAGACAGAGAAGGAGAGAGCGAGAGAGAGAGAGAGAGGAGCCGCGATCGCGTTTCAGGGGCAGCACATTCCGCAGGAACCGCTGCTGCAGAAACACACACAGGCAGAGAAAGGAGGTCATTGCAAGCAAAGGGGGGAAACCTGCATCGGAGGTTAGATTCCCAGGAGTTTATGTGGGGGATAATAGGGAGCATGCGATGGGTTTTGTTTTGCATTGGGTGACAGGCTGCAATTTGCCGTAATAACCCCCTTTTCCCTCCCCTCGCTCAGTGTAAGGGGCTTGTCACTAGCTGGGTACTTTTTTTTTTTTTTTTTTGCATTGGAGGCTGATGCACGTGTTTGCAGACACTTGTGCTTGGTAAATGCATTGCAATGCTCTGCGTTTTGCAGGGGAGGGGGAGCAGCGGCAGCAGAAGGTGATGGCTGGGTTGGATGGGGTGGGGAGAGGGGGAGCGGAGCGGCGGAGGGAGGCAGGGGATGGCTGAGGTTTTTGTGTTGCATGCTTCCCACCCCGTCTTCCCGAGGCGGCAATTGTTCCTTCGCAGACGGGGTGACACAGAAGTCCCTGTGCTTCGCATGGCGAAACTTGCAAGGACCTGCATGTGGCTGTAGATGTGGGAGTCATTGTCGCCGTCCCCGTTCCCACCCCCTCCTCCCCTCTCTCGGCGGTGCGGGGTGTGTGTGCGCGCGCGATAAGCGGCTGCCAGTGCCAGGCACCTTGGGAGGCTTGTGCTGGGAGCGTGCTGTTCCATCTCGACCGCCCGGGCCGCTGCCAGGATGAGGCACGCGCGTGACGCTCAATATTTAAGGCTGGTTATTAGTGTGTGTCGAGCGCCCGCCCGCCCGCCCGCCCGCCTTGCCGGGCTGGTTCCGCCGCCGGTGTCTCTCGCTCGCGATCACCCTCTCGAACAAACTTCAGGAGCGGGTGGGGCGGCGGCGGCGGCGGCGGGTGGGGGAGGGTAGCGGGGCCGGGGGTTCGGACGGACGGCGGGGGCAGCCAACGGGAGGGCGGGCTTTCGAGAATTCTCCCCTCCGCTTGCGGCGGGCGGCCAATCGCTGGCGTGCGGGGCTCGGTGACGGGGCGGGCCCCGCGCCTGTGTGGCGGCGGTGGCGGCCAGTGGCGGCGTTCGGCCCCGCCCCGCCTCGCAGGGAGGCGGGGTCGAGCGTGCAGGGAAGGGGCGTCCCCCGTGATTGACACGCCCCGCTTTCCAATGGGAGAGGCAGGATGGTTGCTGGGCGGAATAGGGCCGGTGTAGGTGGTTGATGGACGCGGGCCCTCGGCCAGTGAGCGTGGAACGGCGTGCGCAGGGCCGCCCAATGGCGAGCGCCGGTGGGCGGGACGCGGGGGGTAGATAAGGTTTTAATGAGACTCCATTGGGCTGTAATCAGTGTCATGTCGGATTCACGTTAAGTACAACAGGGCGAAACAAAATGGCGGCGTAGGTGAGGCGAGCCGAGCCGCGGCGGTAGGGGGAGTCGCGGCGGCCGCCGGCAGGGGGGCAGCGCGGCAGCGGGGGCAGCCGCCTCGGCGCAGCTCGGCAGCGGGAGCAGGGGAAGAGCCGGCAGCAGGGGGAGCCGCTGCGGCGCCTGGAGGAGGCTCCTCCCCCCGCGGCCCCGGTCCCGCGGAGGTGAGTGGTACCGGGGAGAGGGAGGGAGGTGGGGGGAGCATCTCACTAGCCTCCCGCGGGCGCGGCGTGGGGGCCGGAGCGGCCGCTGTCCTCGGCACCGCCCGCCCGCCGCCCCCCGTGGGGTGAATGCAGGTGCACGCTGCCGCCGTCCTCTCCCGGCTGTGCGGTCCTGCCCTGCGGGGTCGCCGTGCCCCGGGGAGCGGAGCCTGCGGGCTCGGGGCTTGTGCTTTTGAAATGAAAAATCCCAGGGGGGAGGCTGGGAGGAGGGTTCAAAAGCCAGCCCCGGCTCGGCCCCTGTCAATTACAGCATTGCCTCGGCACTAGGCGTTGCAAATCTTTATGGCTTGAGTGTACTGCAAAGATTTTCAGTAAGTTGGGGAGGGGAATGTTCAAGCCTCTGAAGGCACGTTTCAGAATGGATGTTCACACTGTATTTTCTTTGCCCGGACCTCATCTTTAGAATTCTGTCACTGAGGATAATAACCCGCTCTGCAAGTGAACTGCTGGCAGTGAATATTACCTTCCATGCTCCCTGGTGTTCTCTAGTGCCATACTGTAAAGTGCTGAGAACTTCCATGCAAGAGGGTGGGAAGGGTGAATTTAGGTGATTTTGCTGGTATCGTATTGCTGATGCCGTTTCCTCTTGTGGTGGTTACTGCCGTCACGTTGTGAGATGCTTTTTAGCGTAAGATCTTAAACTACCTTGTGGGGTATCGAGCGTGTGAGTACTTCATCAGTATCAGTTTGTTTCACTTGCATCACTCACACCCTCAAGTCGTTCGATGTAGTTTTGAAGTTCCTGTAATGCTTCCTCATGTCTCTGCTTAAAGCATGTGGAAGTGTCATTGCCTTTCCTTGTTATAATTGAAAACTGTATGTTGTATAAAGAATGATACAGTAGCTTAGTGAACTGAGTAATTTGGAGAGTGTCACGTGTGCTGGGAGTCCTTGCCAGGATCTGCTTTCTCTCTGTCTCTTTGTAACACGTTTTTTGCAATGGGGAAACGAGTATCTTGCCTCTCTTCATCATTAATTGACATGGGGGTGGAATACAGAGATGATTAGCTGCTGAATTCTAAGCAATGGCTTGGAGGAAAGAAAAATGNTTTTTTTTTTTTATGTCGACACAGCTTGTTTTCACAATCTGGATCCCTTGGAAATAATTCCAGATACTAGTTCAGTCTAAAAAAGCTCCTTATTACAGGATTATAGGATTACTGATGACACCTAAGAATGTCATGTTCAGTCAGTGTGTTCTTTAATTAGTATCAGNTTTTTTTTTTTTTTTTTATGTCGACACAGCTTGTTTTCACAATCTGGATCCCTTGGAAATAATTCCAGATACTAGTTCAGTCTAAAAAAGCCCCTTATTACAGGATTATAGGATTACTGATGACACCTAAGAATGTCATGTTCAGTCAGTGTGTTCTTTAATTAGTATCAGCTGTACAATAGGTTTGTGCTTTATGAAGGACATATTTGCATTAATTCTAAATCCCAAGCTGCAATTTTGAGACTTCTTTGTATTTATCTGATAATTTATGGCTTGGGTGAAGGGGCAAGCCTTGACTAGAGATGGCTTGTCATGTTTGGGAGGCAATGGATTATACTTAACCCTCTGAAGGCTTAGGTTCTGCAGCTCTTCAGTAGCAGACTAGTGAAGAGATTTGGTTAGTAATACAGTGCAGTAAAACTCCCTCAAATGTTCTTATTGGCAAAATAAGATGCAGAGATGCAAAATAAGAGTGTAGAAGCTGCAGTGTGACCCATGGCATAGAAAAAGCTTTGTGACTGCTGTAAAGCTAGGACGTGCTCATATGCACTGAACAGTCTGGGAAATGTAATCTGTGATTGCAGGCTTACTGTTGAGGGTTTGGTTAAAACTTATTTGATTACAAGGGGAGGAAAATTAATAAATAGACATGAGTGGCTGCTGTTAATTTATAATCACTCTTAAAAATTGGCATTTCCACAGGATCTGTTTAGGGCAGGCATCCCACTTTTTATATTA
>VYZU01073887.1:36506-85617 GCA_013401355.1 Ceyx cyanopectus | reverse complement strand
AGGGTAAGCGCGGCACGAAGGGCGGGGAGGGGGGGAAGGGTGGCGGGAAGCGCGCGGCCGCCTGTTCGCGGGCGCGCGGCCTTTGCTATAGGGGGGTGTTGTGAGTGCAACAACATGGCGGCGGGAAGCGGGAGGGGGGCGGGCGGGGAAGGGTGAGCGGCGAGTCGCTCCCGAGACACGAGACATTCCGCCTTCCCTTCCCCCACCCCCCGGAAGCCTGAGGGGGGGGAAACCGTGCTCTATGGCTTTGCTGAGGGGCTAGAGCGGCCCGTGCGTTGTCCCCCCCCGCCTCTTCCCCCTACGTCATCTGTGCGAGCAGCCAATGGCGCCGGGGCATAGAGCGAGGACGTCAGCAGAGGCCCTCGGCTTCCAGTTGGCGGCGGTGCCTTGTGGGGTATTGGAGGCCTAGCGTCTCGGCAGGAAGGTGTTCGGGGCGGGAGGAGGAGGAGGAGGACGGGGGGTGGGGGCGGTTCGGTCGGGCTGTCATGGCGGCTAATATCGAGGAGATCTTTCGGTCCTTTGTGGTTAATAAATTCCGGGAGATCCAGGAGGAGCAGCAGCAGCACGGAGGGTAAAGAGCTTGTGCGGGTCGGCGGAAAGGACGAGACGCGACGGCGGCCGTGCTGGCGCCGGGGTCTAGAGCGCGGGGAGAGGAGGGGGTGTGTTGGAGGAGGGGGGGGAAGCGCTCCGGCCCCGCCTCGGACGGAGGGAGACGGCCCCGGGGCCTAGATAGGCCTCTTGCGGGTCGTTTTCGGCGTCAACATGGCGAGGCCGGGGGGAGGCTCTCGTCCTTGCCAGAGTCTTGAGGGAAAACACGGCGGAGGGAGGCCGGGGGGGTGGGGGGGGAGCGCGGACGGACGCACACGTTGTCTCCTGGCGACCACCTCCCTGTTCTCACGGGTGTGTGGGTGTTGCTGTTGGTCTGCTGTGTGGGGGCAAGGGAGAAAGTGGTGGGGGTGAGGGGGAAAGGGGTGAGCGCATCTACTGCTTGTCTTACTGATCTTACTCTATTTAAATTCGCCTAGTTTTCCCCGGCCTTATCTCTTGCAGAGTAAGCCCAGTCTGCTGAAAAGTACAGGCTCCCCTCACAAAAGAAATATCCATCACAAGTTCTTAGCACGGGGCTTGTGGCATTTTGGGGAATGTGATTTCTTCCCTTGTGCCTAATACTCGGTTGCCACAAGGTGTTGTGAATAAGTGTAAGTTAATCAAAAGGTAGTTGTTTCACTAAAAGCATGGCTTCTTCAGGAGGCTAAAATACCATTTTGAAGGCTTGAGTTTAATAAATACTTATGATTTATTTATTTTTTTTTTTACTAAAAGGTCAAAAAAGGTTCAAAATTGCTTGTATTATGTTGGTATTTTTTTTGGTTAGTGGAAAGGTAGAAGGCCAGCCCAATGGTGACACAATCCCAGCTGAGCAAGCCAACCCTTCAGATGACACAGTTGCTGGTGCTGGGAGTCGTCAGAATGATCAGATAGTGCAGAAAATAGAGGAAGTGCTCTCTGGAGCCCTTGATACAGAACTGCAGTGCAAATCAGGTAAATGAAAACNGGGGAGAGGAGGGGGTGTGTTGGAGGAGGGGGGGGAAGCGCTCCGGCCCCGCCTCGGACGGAGGGAGACGGCCCCGGGGCCTAGATAGGCCTCTTGCGGGTCGTTTTCGGCGTCAACATGGCGAGGCCGGGGGGAGGCTCTCGTCCTTGCCAGAGTCTTGAGGGAAAACACGGCGGAGGGAGGCCGGGGGGGTGGGGGGGGAGCGCGGACGGACGCACACGTTGTCTCCTGGCGACCACCTCCCTGTTCTCACGGGTGTGTGGGTGTTGCTGTTGGTCTGCTGTGTGGGGGCAAGGGAGAAAGTGGTGGGGGTGAGGGGGAAAGGGGTGAGCGCATCTACTGCTTGTCTTACTGATCTTACTCTATTTAAATTCGCCTAGTTTTCCCCGGCCTTATCTCTTGCAGAGTAAGCCCAGTCTGCTGAAAAGTACAGGCTCCCCTCACAAAAGAAATATCCATCACAAGTTCTTAGCACGGGGCTTGTGGCATTTTGGGGAATGTGATTTCTTCCCTTGTGCCTAATACTCGGTTGCCACAAGGTGTTGTGAATAAGTGTAAGTTAATCAAAAGGTAGTTGTTTCACTAAAAGCATGGCTTCTTCAGGAGGCTAAAATACCATTTTGAAGGCTTGAGTTTAATAAATACTTATGATTTATTTATTTTTTTTTTTACTAAAAGGTCAAAAAAGGTTCAAAATTGCTTGTATTATGTTGGTATTTTTTTTGGTTAGTGGAAAGGTAGAAGGCCAGCCCAATGGTGACACAATCCCAGCTGAGCAAGCCAACCCTTCAGATGACACAGTTGCTGGTGCTGGGAGTCGTCAGAATGATCAGATAGTGCAGAAAATAGAGGAAGTGCTCTCTGGAGCCCTTGATACAGAACTGCAGTGCAAATCAGGTAAATGAAAACATATTTGGCAAATATGTTCTTGTTTTAGAAGGTTGTTGTAGTGTGTAAAGTTGAATCAGTTTTACAGAGATGAAAAAATGTTTTTCAATACTGCTCCTCTCACTGAGCTTCATATGGCAAAGTGCATGTTTATTGTGATGTTTATTTTGTTGTTGTTTACTGTGATTTACAACCATAGTTGGACAGAGAAATGCATAATTTGAAAACTTAAGGCAGATATTAGAAAGCATTATTTAATGTAAATATTTCTGATAAAATAATGCTAAAACATATAAACAATATTTATATATATAATTGTGCTTAATTTTGTATATGTTTATATACATACTTCAGGGTCTCAATAAGCAGCCCTTACTAAAACAATTTGCCCTAATGGACAGAAGCATTGTTTTCTCTGTTGTTTTCAGTCAGTTTGCAAGATTATTTCTAAAAAGAATCCATTGGAATTTGGAACTGTATGTTAACTGTTTTGTCAGAGTAAGGTGCTGTGTTGTTTTTTTAAAGTAAGTAGTGTGATTATTTTTAAAATGTAGATACTTAGATTGCAGTCTTCCAAAGATTAGGAAGTTTTTATGTAGCAATCTCATAAATTGTATTAATGACTGGATTGTCCCAAAAAGCTGCATATGAGTATCCAGTCTCATGGGGCTAGTCCTTTCTGTAAAATGTCCGAAGTGGGAGAGTTACTGAGATGAAAGCTTAATTTAATGTAGTTCTAATTTTTTTTTTGAGTTGAAACTTAGGTGATTGCTATATGCTAGGTAAGTATAGTTACAGAATGAGATTTCTTTTTTTCTCCTTTTTTTTTTTTCTTTAAAAGGCAGGATAGAATAGTGTTTATTTTTGAGATACTGTCTGCAAGATTTTGGAATTGCTGTATCTTTCTTTTATGAACAGTAGCTTGTTTACCATGAGCATTTTCAACAGTCATTCACTTATGTTCTACATGCAGCACTTTAGACTGGCATCTTGGTGGGGTATTTTTCCTCCTAAATTTTTATTCTTATATCATGGAAGAATTAGGCAAGATAACATGTAATAAAATTAAGACCCATTAACTTGGAAGTTAAATAAGCATCACTGATGGTAAACATTCTCACGGTTCATATCTGGAAAGGAGTTAATGTTGGTGGTGTACAGCAGAGATTATCTGAAAATGCTGTGTAGAAAAGATCATTTGACTGGTCTGCATTGTCTTTTTTTCATTGCATTCACAACAGTGTTGATGGAAACAGTATTTTTTGCTAAGCTGTTTATTCTGAAAATGTGTGTGCTTATAACTACCTGAAGTACTTGTTTAATGGCTTAAGTCATGTTCATTTAATGCTATTGCAATTACCAACAATTAAAAAAATTATTTTACCTTATTGATTTGAAAGAATATGCTTTGTAATCACAGCCAGGTTATAACTGGAGGATTGAGATTGCTCCACTGTCCAGTATAAATAAAAATGCTGAAGATAAGGTGCAAGTAGACTCGAATCTATAGCTCATATTTAACAGAAATTATAGAAAGTTGCCTTTAATAGAATTGCTTTTTTCATGAAAACATATAAAAAGAAGGGTAAGAACATAACACGTTAAATTCAGAGGGGAGATGAGATATAGAATTAAAAGAAGGTGATGGAAAACAGAGTCTTCCTCTTTTCTATGCCTCTCAGTGATTGCTTGTCTCTACAGTCACCTGAAGTAGCTACTTTCCTGTTTGATGCAAAAGCTCTGTTAGGTACTTGCAGGTTTGGAATTTTTTGTGGCAACTGCATTCCAGTCTGAGCAGCTGATTGCTTGCTATGCCTTAAATCTTGTTTGGGATTGGGGCAGTAGATGCTGTTTTCCAAAACTTGTTTGAAGAACTTGGTTGTTGAGCAATTTAGTAAAAAGGATTAGATAATTTCTAACACACTGGTAGTATTGGTCTCACAAGTTAAAGCATAGCAGGAGATAAGGGACTGGTGATGTTTTATACAATAAGCATGCCACCACTTAGATTATTTTTCTGGAATATGCTACTTTTTGTTTCACTTCCATGTGTAGCTTGGTGTAGTTTAAAAGTCCATCTCATGGAAGAACTCACTGCTCAGCTGTACATTTGTGGAAGCATAACAAACTACTTAATTGGAAAGAAACTTATTCCCACTAGAGTTTTGTTACTGAGCAAGAAGACTTGGTTAACTTTTTTTAAAGAATAATCAGTTATTTTTACCTAAGGTGACTTTTGAGAGGAAAGGTAAAGGGTTGAAGAGGGACTGTGTACTATTTGTGTATGGTAGTTTAGTGAAGAAATAATGGGTTTAATGTTTAATTTTTTTCTACCCCTCTGTCCATGTGCTTGGTCAGTAGTCTAGAAGAATTTTTAAAATGCTGGTTTAATAACATTTACAAGAAAACTGTCATTTTTTCTAGATGTAGACAAAAATACTGTGAAAAGTAGTACTCAGTCTACAAAAAGAAGCTCTACTGGTGAAGATGAAATTCCTAAGAAAAAATCAAAGAAGAACAAGAAACACAAAAGTAAGAAGAAGAAGAAAAAGAAGAAGAAAAGAAAGAAAGAGAAGAAGCATAAAAAGCAGCCAAAGGAGTCAAAGTTGAGTACACGTCATGGAGAACATGCAGATTTGCAGCCTGCTTCTCAGTTGATGCCTGAGAAATCAAATATACAGCATGGAGGACTTGGAGATGCCAATCTGGCTGTCCATGTGCAGCCAGAAGAACCGTGCTTAAAAGCAAGTGGGGAGCCTGATAGACAAGCTTTAGGACTTGTTACTCATTCAAAAAATCTTTCTCAGCAATCTATGGAAAATCTTGGAAGTGAGAAGGGTACTTTATATGCAACAAATCCTCCATTTAGTTTAGAAGGCAGTCAGCCTCATAGCCAGGAAAATGCTAGTGTAACTCAGACTATAGTTTGGATTAGAGAAGAACAAATTAATCAGTCTCAAGAAAATATTTCTCCTGTAGCTATTAATGCAAGTGAAAAGGGTGTTGTTGATATTGGAAATTACACTTTGTCTAACATCCCATCTGGAGTTGCCAGTCAATCTGAAATTCAGAAAGATGCAGCAGCAGTGCTACCTTCAGAGGTAATAGGAGCACTAAAAGATTCAGAAATTACTCTGATATCTCAAGGCACGGGGGAAGTAAAAACTTTGGATACAGCTCTTGAGTCTGAGGCCATGGAGGTGTTGAAATATTCAGAAGCACCTCTACAATCTGTGGCACAATGGAGAGCAAGAGAGTTAGAAGCAACGTCAGAATCAGTGTCTTTGGTGAGTGATGTGACAACAATTCCTACACCTGTAAATCAGGCAGATCTGAATACTGTGAATATACCTTATGCGTCTGCGGCGATGCAAGAAGTGAAAATTCCACAAGCAACTGAACAATCTCTGCATATGGGAAATGTGGAAAGACCTTTGGAATTAGGAGGTGTGGGCAGAAATGTAGAGCCAGCCCTGAAGCCCTCAGTTGTATCTGATCATTTGAGAGTTACGCAGTGCAGCCCCATGGATGTTTCAGGCATCTTGAAGGCAGACGTACCTTTGCAACATCCTTTACAAATACCTGCAGCAACTGCTGTGACCCAAGTGGAAGTAAAAAGTGCCAAAATACCTCTGGGACCAGGAGCTGTTGATACTGAACTCGCTAAGCAGTCTGCACACATGGAAAGCGTGAAAGTTTTGGAACAAGGTCTGCAGCCATTTGCTGTAGTAAAGCCCCAAAGTTTGGAAACAGTCATGGAACCTGTGAGTGTTACAACAAAAGATGTCCCAGCAGCTCAAGAATGCCCGCAAGTCAAGGTAGTCAAAGACAGAGAAAGTACCACTGATCCTGCAGCAGTGCTGATTGGCTCAGGAGTGTTCCTACAACCTAAAGTCTTGACAACTGTGGGCAGAACCCAGGAACCTGCACAGCTGGCAGAACTGACAGGTGTGCATGTAGTTGCACAAGCAGCTGTAGAAGTTGCAGGACTAACAGGAATAAAAGGACAAGAAATAAGTCAAGCTTCTCTGGAAACTACTAATGCTTCAAAAATTTCAGAATCTAGTCTTAAACCTGTAGCTGTAACAGAGGCAAAATATGCAGAAGGTACTTCATTACTGAGACCACCAGAGGAGCTGAGAGAATCAACACTTCAGAGTGGATCCACTGTGAGAGGTTTGGAAGCAACTTCCCTGTCTGTGCACAAAGATATGGCAGGAGTAGAAGCAGGCTCAGATGCTGGTCTCACTATGCAAGTTAGATCTGTAAGACCAGTGAAAATTTTGGAACCAACTACAGGACCTGTAGCAGAGACAGAGAGGAAAGATTTGGAAGCAAACAGAGCCAGTACAGAGATGAAGACATCACACCTGCATATGAAAGGTGTGACAGATTTAGGAGATACAGTATCTGTAGGAATGGTAAAGATACAAGCTGTAGAAGCAGTCTTGCAGCCTGGAACCCTTGCAGTGGCAAGGGGCTTAGGACAATATGAGTGTTCTGAAGCCAGAATCAGTAGCAAAGTCTTGGAAACAAGTCCAGGATATCTTGCCACACAAGAAAGGTCAGAAAGGACTCCTGAATCTGTGGTTGCATGTGTAAGCACAGCAGAGAGAGAACCAAAACATGCGGAAGCAATTGCAGAACCTCTTGGTTCGAGCCAAACAAAGAGTTTAATCACTTCACAGTCTCAGGTCATGATACATTCAAGAACATCACAAACTGAGGTGGTAGGGGAGATAAAGGATTCCGAACTAGCTACCAGTTCTGCCACTGTAGAAGCAAGAGGTTTAGACAACTTGTCGGAAGTTGAAGCAAGATCAAATGTTCCACACTTAATGCAGATGAAAAAATTAGAAATGTTTGTGGAATCTGAAGCGAGAACACCAATGCAAGGCCTGGCAACTGAGGTGGTGAGAGAAATGATGCATTCTGAAGTGGCTTTAGAAGATCCAAACAAAGCGAAGTCAAGGAGCAAAGAAGTGATACTAGAACCTGTGCAAACAGTGATGGTGCAGACTGCAGAGACAAGTTCAAAATCAATACAGGAGCAAATGATAGGTCATGCGGAAGCAGGATTGGAGTCTTTGTCCAGAGTGGAAGAAGAAACTATGGCATCAGAAATAATGGCAGAAGGGATGAACTTGAGAGGGGCTTCAGAATCTAAGATTTTGACAGATGTGAGAACTCAGGGACCTACTGTAGAATATGTAATTGCAACAAGGAGGACAGGCGCACAAAGAAATTTGGAAGAAGCTTCGGAAACTGAGAGAGCAATGAAAGGAAAATATTTGGAGGCCTCAGAAGCTACAGAAGTGAGGTTGTTGGAAAGTATGAAAGAGTCTGCAACAGTAGAGGTGAAAGGTTCTGAAGCAGTCAAAGAGCCTGAAGTACCCATGGATATCCAGACTTCCCAACTGATAAGCATTTCAGAGAATGTTTCAGAAGCTGTTTCAGACTTTTCGCACACTGAAAAGCAAGAACATCTACAAGTGCTTCTGGAAGCAAAACCTGCTGCAGAATGGAAGCATACAGAAGAGGCTTCAGAAATCTTGAGTGCTGCTGAAATTAAATCTTCTGAAGCAGTTCCAAAACCCAGGGACATGAGAGATCTGGAAACAATGCTGGAACATGGAGTGGCAGCAGAAGCACATTATGCAGAAGGAATGCAGGGTCAACAAATGGAGGATGTGACAGTTCCACGTCAAGCTCAGGAATGCGAGATAGTGACTGATAAGAACGATGCAGAGCAAAGTCAAGCATCTGAGACTTTAATAGCAGTAACAGATTTTCATTCTTCACATGCAGCAGTTGAAAAAGATTCATCGGGGAGTCCTGAATCTGAAATAAGCAGAGACAAAAAACAGTTGGAAGCATCTCTGGCTCCTGTGGCAGAAACAAAAGATTTGGAAACAGTTCCTGTTCCTGAGACTGTTGCAGAGCTGAAAGAGGCAGAAGCAGCCCTCGGGGTTGAGGCAGAGACAAAAGATTTGGAAGCAGCTCCAGCATCTGAGACTGCTACAGAAACAGTTCCAGTACTTACAGCAGAGGCAAGCCAGTTGGAAGTTGTTCCAGAGACTGAAGTTGTTAGAGAAGCAACTCCAGAACAGGAGTCAGAGAAAAGAGATTCAGAAACATCTGATGTTCAACCTGATGTGGCGGCACGAATGAAGGAGACTCTGATGAGACTTGAGAAAGTGATGGAAAAAAGCCATAGAGGCAGTGATAAAAAGCATGATTCAAAGAAACAAAAAAGGAGTCACTCCAAGTCTCAGTCTAGGTCTAGGAAGCGAAAGAAAAAATCAAGGTCACGTTCTACTTCCAGGCGTTTGACCTCTAAAAGAGCCCGTTCTAGGAGCAGAAACTATTCAGTTTCCAGGAAAAAGCATTCCAAATCGAGATCCCGATCCGTGGAGAAGAGAGAGAGAAGATTGTCTTCCCGGAGGTCCAGACGCAGACGTTCTGTATCATCTGACCGATACAGGTCTAAATCCAGATCAGCAGAAAAGAGAGGGAGCAGATTGTCCTCTGGGAGGTCCAGACGTAGACGTTCCAGGTCGTCTGACCACTACAGGTCTAAGTCACGGTCAGTGGAAAAGCGACTCTCCTCCCGAAGGTCCAGACGCAGACGTTCCAGGTCTTCTGACCACTACAGATCTAAGTCACGGTCAGTGGAAAAGCGACTGTCCTCTCGAAGGTCCGGGCGCAGGCGTTCCAGATCATCTGACCGATACAGGTCAAAGTCCAGGTCAGTGGAAAAGCGACTGTCCTCTCGAAGGTCCGGGCGCAGGCGTTCCAGATCATCTGACCGCTACAGATCTAAGTCACTGTCAGTGGAAAAGCGACTGTCCTCTCGAAGGTCCGGGCGCAGACGTTCCAGGTCTTCTGACCGCTACAGATCTAAGTCACGGTCAGTGGAAAAGCGACTGTCCTCTCGAAGGTCCGGGCGCAGACGTTCCAGATCATCTGACCGCTACAGGTCTAAGTCACGGTCACTGGAAAAGAGGGGGAGTAGACTGTCCTCTTGGAGATCCCGTCGCAGACGTTCCAGGTCCTCTGACCGTTCTAAATCTAGATCAAGGTCTTCAGAAAAGAGAGGAGGCAAAGAATACTCATGGAGGTTCAGAAATAGAGGGTCTGGTTCCTCTGATCGTTCAAAATCTAGGTCAAGATCTGTTGAAAAGAGAGGTCGGAAAACGTCTGTACGGAGGTCTAAACGTCAGCGCTCAAAGTCTTCTGACCGCTACAAGTCTAGATCCAGATCAGTAGAAAAAAGAGATCGAAAGCAGTCGTCACGGAAGTCTAAACGTCAGCGCTCAAAGTCTTCTGACCATTACAAGTCTAGGTCCAAATCAGTGGAAAAAAAGAAGGAGTCCTCACGAAAATCCAAGCGTCGCCGTTCAAAATCTTCTGACCGTTACAAGTCTAGGTCTAGGTCTGTTGAAAAAAAGCGCAAAGAATCTTCAAAAAAATCCAAACGGAAACGTTCTAAGTCATTTGATAGTGTGAAGTCAAGGTCCAAATCTATAGAAAAAAGAGAAGCTAAACTATCCTCATCAAAGTCTGGTAGCAAGCATGTAGAGTCTTCTGAACTTGAGCAGTCAACCAAATGTCTTGAAAAAGTAGCAGCTCCTGAAACTTCTTTTTCAAGTGAAGGTAGCTCCTCCAAATCCTCTAATGGTCCTACGTCAGTATCTTTGACTGATGAAAGAGTAAATGGCCCAGAGCTGCCACCAGAATTTGAAAGTGGATTTTCTAAAACTTCTGATAATCTTGAGAAAAGCTCCTCACCTGTTGAAAAAACAGCTGGTCTGCAGTCTTCTGTGATGTCTGAATTTGATAGCTCCAAAACCCCAGATGACCATGAATCCATGCCAGTGGAAGAAACACAGATTTCAGAGCTTTCTGTGACATCTGAAAATGGATCAACTGAAAAAGCAGTGGCTTTGGAGTCTTCATCGCTACCCGAACTTGCATACTCTCCATCCAAGTCAAGATCCTCATCTGTTGAAAAAAGGGGAGATACAGAAACTCCTTCAGTAACAGAATTTCATCTCTCCACAACCCATGAAGATGAGTTGAGACCTACTTCTCTCAAAGAAGTGGAGGGTCCAGAGCCTCTTTTGACACTTGAAAGTGGATGCTCTGTATCATCTGATGATTACAAGACAATCTCCTCATCCTCTGGAAAACTGGAGGTTCAGGAGTCTTCTGTGATGTCTGAAAGTAGACTCTCTGACTTACCTGATGGTCATGACTTGAGACATATCCCCATTGAAAAAACAGAGCTTCGGAATTTTTTGCAAGTACCTGAAAGTGAATCTTCCAAGTTGGCTGACAGCCCTGAGCAAAGGTCACTATTTTTTGAAACAGTAGAAACTCAAAAATCTTCTCTAACCCATGAAGTTACGTGTTCTGTGTTCCCTGATGTCTGTGAGTCATCCTCCTTGTCTATAGAAAAGAGACACATGCAGGACCCTTCTTGGGCTTGTGACAACGTCAAGTCTCCTGATAGATATGAATCAAGATCCAGCTTTGGTGCACAAACAGAAGAGCTTACATTGATGTCTGGAGGTGGGTCCTTCAGATCACCTGTTGGAAATGAACAAAGATCTTTATTAGTTGAAAAACTCAAGGCCACAGATGCTTCCCTGACAGCTGAGTGTCTTCCTGTTGAGATCTCCAATGACCTTGCTTCAGCATCATCTTTTGAAAAAATGCAGGAAGTTGTGCTGACAACTGTAGGGCAAAGCTGCAACTCATCTGAAGTTCATGAGTCCAGATCATCTGTTGACAAAGACTTAGATGGTCCGACACTTTCACAAGTACTTGACTGCTCTGAATCTGAAATACATGAATCCAGATACTTGCCTGATGGAACAATACAGGGCATAGGATCTTGTTTGATGTCTAAAAGTGGAATTCCTGTGTGCCATGATGGCCACAGATCAAAGCATTACTTTGAGAAAACAGAAGGTGCAGAACTGTCATTGGCACCTGAGCTTAGATGTTCTGCCTTCCCTGAAGGCAATGGACTGACATCCACTGCAGTTGAAAAAATGGAGATACAAAAGCCTCCTTTCTTACTGGAAAGAGAGTTCTCCAAACCTGCTGAAATTTCTGAATCAGTAAGCACACCTACTGAAAATTTGCAGGCCCCAGTAACTTCTCTGACATGTGAAGGTGGGCTTTTCCTGTTGCCTGACAGTCATGAGTTGAGACCTGTCCCTGCTGCAAATGTAGAGGTGAGAAAGTCATCTGAACTGAAATGCATTGCATCCCCTGATGGCCACACATTGAGATCTGCTTCTGATGAAGAATTGCAGGTGCAGGAGCCACCTCTGATACTTGAAAGCAGGTGTTCTGCTTCCTCTGATGGACATGAGTTGACATACACCCCTTTTCAAAAAGCTGAGGTAGAGGAAAATGAATGTACAATAGTGCTTGATGGACCAGAGTTGACTTCAACCCCTGCTGAAAAAACAGAAATGCAGGAACTTCATCAGGTGACTGAAGAAAGATGTTCAGTGTCTGTTGATAGCCAGGAGTTGAGGTCACCCTCTGTTGAAAAGGCAGAAGTGCAAGAGCCTGCTCTGATGTATGAGAATGAATATGTTTGGAAGAGCCAGGAGCTGCGAACTAGCTCACCTGAAAAAGTGGAGATGCAGGAGGCTTCTGTAGTACCTGACAATGAATATGCTGTATCTTCTGAAGGTCACCAATTGCCATCTTCCCTCGCTGGAAAAACAGAGATGCAGGAGTGTTCTTTGCTGTCTGAAAATGAGTATGCTCTATCTTCTGAGGAGCAGGAGATTACAGCTAGCCCTGCTGAAAAAGAGGTGCAGGAGTCTTTGACATCTGCCACTGAATATGCCATCTTTCCTGAAGGCCAAGGAGTAGAGTCTACCCTTGCTGAAAAAACATTGGTACAGGAACATTCACTAATACCAGACAGTCAATATGCTGCATCCCCTGATGGGCAGGAGGTGGTGTCTGCTCTTCCTGAAAAAACAGAGGTGCAGGAATGTTCTTTGTTATCTGAAAATGAGTATGATGTATCCAGTCCCATTGAAAAAGAAGAAATGGAGGAGCCTTCAGAAACATCTGAAAGTGAAAGTTCAATGTCCACTGATAGCCAGGAGTTGCAGTCTACTGCTGTTGAAAAAACTGAGGTGCAAGAGTTGTCTTTGTCTGAAGGTGAATGTGCCACATCCCCTGAAGGTCAGGAGCTGCAGTGTAGCCCTGCTGAAAAAACAGAGGCTAAAGAACCTTCTGTGACATCTGAAAATGAACATGCTATGTCTCCTGAAGAGTATGATTCAAGATTGACTCATGCTGAGAAAACAGAGGATATGGATTCTTTGACATCTGAAAATTATCATCCTTTGTATTTCAAGAGCCAGGAGATAAGATTCACTTCTGTTCAAAAAGCAGATATGCAGGAGCTTTCTCCAGCACCTGAAAATGAAGATGCAACATCACCTCATGGCCAGGAGTTTAACTTCACTCCTGAACAAGTAGGCGAACCTTTGACAGTAAACAGTAGAGTCTCTGTGTCCCATGATGACTTGAAATCCATCAGTGTTGAAAAAATGGATGATACAATGCCTTCTTTAATGCCTGAAGGTGGGTGCTCCATGTCCCCTGATGGCTACAGTGTGAAATCTGGTGTTGGTGAAGAAACAGAGCCTTCTTTGATATCTGAACGTAGACATTCCACATCTTCATATCAGGAAGGTCATGAGCCAAAATCTCCTATGGAGGAAGAGGGTCTAGAGTCCTCACTGACTTCTGAACACAGACGATCTGTGTCCCCTGAAGGCCATGACCAGAAGTCTACTATAGATGAAGAAATAGATGATCGGGAGCCCTCTTTGACATCTGAACATAGGCACTCCATGTCTCCTGATGAGCATGAATCAAGGTCTAGCATTGGTGAAGAAGCAGAGGATCTGGAGCAGCCTTCGACAATGGAGCGTAGATGCTCTGTGTCTTCTGATGAACATGAGTCAAGGTCTACTGCTGGGGAAGACTTAGAGGATGCAGAACCCTCCTTGACAGCTGAACGAAGAGACTCTACATCATCTGATGACCGTGAGTCAAGGTCTACCACTGGTGAAGATATAGAAGATGGGGAGCCTTCTTTGACAGCTGAACGTAGACACTCCACATCCTCAGATGAGCATGAGTCGAGGTCTACCACTGGTGAAGATGTGGAGGATATGGATACCTCCTTGACAGCTGAACAGAGGGATTCTACATCATCAGATGAACATGAGTCAGGGTCTGGTGAAGAAGGAGAGGATATGGAACCCTCTTTGACAACTGAGCACAGACATTCCACATCCCCTGATGGGCGTGAATCGAGGTCTACCACTGGTGAAGAAGTAGATGATGTGGAGCCCTCATTGACAGCTGAACGAAGAGACTCCACATCATCAGATGATGGTGAGTCTAGGTCAACTACTGGTGAAGAGGGTGAGGATGTGGAGGCAGATGAAGATAAACAACCTCTTGAGAGGTTGGAGGACCAGGACTCTTCCTTTATGCCTGAAAGCAGGCGTTCTGAATCATCTGAACGTGAAAAATCTAGATCCAAATCTGTTGACAAAATGTCTGACAAAGAGTCTTCACAAAGATCTGTAAGTAGACACTCAAAATCTCCTACTTGCCAAAAGAGTCGATCCACATCTGTTGAAAAAGCAGCAGACAAAGAGTCATCATGGAGATCAGGACACAGACGTTCCACTTCTGCTGCTCGCCGGAAGAGCAGATCCATATCTCTTGAAAAAACAGCAGACAAAGAATCTTCACGGAGGTCTAGACGTCGGCGCTCCAGGTCTGCTGCTCGCCAAAGGAGTCAATCGACGTCTGTTGAAAAAGCAGCAGACAAAGAGTCTTCACGGAGGTCTAGACGAAGACGCTCCAGATCCGCTGCTCACCAACGGAGTCGATCCAAATCTGTTGAAAAACCAGCAGACAAAGAATCTTCCCGAAGATCTCGAAGCAGGCGCTCCAGGTCTTCTCAGCGCAGAACCCAGAGATACGACACAGAATCCCGCTCTAGACGCAATCGCTCCAGGTCAGTAACACGGAGAAGAGCATCGAGATCCAAATCTAATCGTCGCTCTCGGTCCAGCTCGTTGTCACGCTCGAGGCATAGGAGGAGGAGTAGGTCAAGGTCAGCATCGAGAAGGCGGCGTTCTTTGTCCAGAGATAGGCGTAAGAGATCTCAGAGAAATAGATCAAGATCCGCTGAGAGGAGGAGGAGAAGATCAGATTCAAGAGATCGCAGAATATCGCTCAGATTGCGGAGCAGGAGCCGGTCGCCTATCCGGCAGAGGCGGTCGAGGTCGAGAGGAAGGAGACGGAGCTCCAGTAGGTCACCAATTCGACTACGGCGATCGAGATCTTCAGGGCGAAGAAGATACAGCAGATCTCCTGATCGACGCAGGTCGAGATCATCAGAACGATTTTCAAGCAGGTCACCTAAACGTCTCACTGACTTGGGTAAGTCATTTTAATTTTCTCAGTAGTTCCACGATTAAAAATCATAGAATCATTTGGTTGGAAGAGACCTTTAAGATCATCAAGTCCAGCCGTTAACCCTACACTGCCAGCATCCCTAAACCATGTCCCCCAGCACCACATGCACACTGTTTTTAAACACTTCCAGGGATGGGGACTCTACCACCTCCCTGGGCAGCCCATTCCAATGCCCAGCCACCCTCTCTGTAAGAAATTTTTCCTGCTACCCAACCTAAATTTTCCTTGGCTCAACTTGAAGCCATTGCCCCTCGTCCTGTCATTTTTAACTTGGGAGAAGAGGTCGACCCCCACCTCCCTCCAACCTCCCTTCAGGTAGTTGTAGAGAGCAATAAGATCCCCCCCCAAGCCTCCTCTTCGCCAGACTAAACAAACCCAGCTCCCTCAGCCTTTCCTCATAGGAGAAACTCTCCAGACCCTTCACCAGCTTAAGTGATACTGTGTTCATTTCCATAGTCTTATTTGAACGTCTCCCTGCAGCATTCATAAGGAATTTCTTGGAAGTAATTTTGTGGATTACTTTTAGGCAGTGATTCCCAGTAGGAGCTTTTATACTGGAGCTGAAGCAAAGCTTACCATTTGGGTGAAAGTGTGTTTAGAGCAGATTATGTCTTGGCTATTCAGCTTTCATACAAAGGTAATGTGGTGCAGTCTTGAGGAACAGAGTTTGTTGTAATAGGCGAAAATTCCCAAGTACTCTGAAAGAAACTTGGGAATTTCTAGTTTTCCTGAGGATAAATGGAGAATTTACACTGTAAAAAGAACTTGGTATTTCTAAAAGTAGAATAAATTTGAAGTGAAATAAGCATCAGAACCTTTGAGGTCTGATTTTGAGAGCTATAATTTGGACTCCCATGCTTTGTGTTAAATTTGCAATTTCACTCATCTTTTGGGTAGACCAGATTTTAAAACTCTGGAGCAACTAAGTGCAGTTTTAGTTATTTTCACAGAACATAAAAAGGAACTGTGGGGGTAAAATTTTGTGTTCTTTGTACTTTATTTAATCTGCTCAAAATGGTTATTTATTGTTAAAGTAAAAATCTGAAAAAATATTTTTTCTTAAAATAAAATATATATATTCTTCTTTTAGACAAGGCCCAGCTACTTGAAATAGCCAAAGCTAATGCAGCTGCCATGTGTGCTAAGTCTGGTGTTCCCTTACCACCAAGCCTGATGCCTTTGTTATCTCAAAAGAAGGATGACAAGGCCAATCAGAAGTCATCAAGAGATACACTGAAGGAGCTCACTGAGGTAAGCAAGGACAATAATATCAAGCCTGAAAATAAGCACATAGTTTTGTTGGTGACTCCCAGGCAAGCTGTTAGTCCATGTGCTTGATTCACATGTAAGCTGGCTTGTGGTTTGAGCCCTTACGATTTTTAAGTTATGAAAACATGCTTTTTAATTCTATGTCAATGCATGAAATTATTTTGCCTTCCCTGCCCCCCCCAGATTGCAATGTGCTAGTTATGTGGGATGCCAATAAACCAGTGAGTTCCTGCTCTGAAGTACTTGCAGCCTTACTTACACATTCCACAACTAGCACTGTGTTGCAAATTTTGCAGCATGCTGCTGAAATCTTATGCGTGTTAAATGATTTGCTGCATGGGTGCCTAGCAAACCTAGGTAGTGATTGACAGTGTGTGTAAAATGTCACTAAGTATGTATGTTGATGACACTGCTAAAAGATTTTCTCAGTTTATGGCCACTGCTTTAGAAAAGGAAAACATTTTGTGGTGAAAACTTTGTATGTTTTGTTTGAAAGTCCAGGTTTATTCAGAGCTGTCATGTTGGTGTTTTTTTCCTTGTTTTCTTCCAGAAATGCAAGAAGATTGCTCAAAGCACAGATGATGTGATAGTCAACAAGCCTCATGTTTCTGATGAAGAGGAGGAAGAACGTCCATTCTATAATCATCCTTTCAAGCTCAGTGAACCCAAACCTATTTTTTTCAATTTAAGTGTGAGTACTTTAACTTTCAATATTTTAAATTGTACTTTGGTTGGTTTGTTTGTTGGTTAGTTTTTTTAAGTAGTACAAGTAATTTTGCAGAAAACGTGTGGCAGATGAAGACTGTTCTTTTTAAGGGAAAGCAGGGAGGTAAATTCTGTAATTTTTGGCTGCTGAAGCATTTTAACTTCCAGCTGTTTCATCTTCTACTGCAGTTTGTTGCTTGTGTGTTTCTTAGGACTGTGGTAAAATGGTTTTTAAAATAAAGGTTTTGGTGCTGATGTTAGTAAGAAGGGTAACTTTCATGAAAACATAATACCAAGTGTACAGAATAAATTGTTCCTCAAAGAAATGTTATGAGTATTGTGTGTTTTTGCAAGTTTTAACTCGTTCTAATTTTATTTCTTGAAGACTCCCAGCATAAAACCAGCACCACCACCACAACCAAAAAATCAGGTCAGCCTGTCGAAGGAATTTCCTGTTTCTTCTGGGTCTCAACATAGGAAAAAAGAAGCAGACAGTGTCTATGGAGAATGGGTTCCAGTTGAAAAAGGCAAAGAAGAAAGCAAGGATGATGTTTTCCCCAAACCATCCATTGAGGTAAGGAAGGAAAGGAAAGCCTATCACGTAAGAAAACCAAAACCATTGCCTGGTCAGTCTGGTGTCAAATTGCAGCCTGTGAAAAAAAAAGCCAAACCAAATCAAACCCCAAAAAAAACCCAAAGGAAAAAGCTTGCCTAGGTAGTATCTAACACTTCAGTAAGCTGTCTGAGCTACTGTAGCCTTTGGGTTTGATCTCCATGCTGATGTGGGCACCAGTGAAAGCAGCTTGTGCCCATCCTGAGTGCTTTAGACAACCAGTGACTTCTTTGTCTCCATGCATTTTAAACTTCTCTTTGAAGATGTACAGTTGAAACTTTTGTTTGAAGATGAAGTCTGTTGTACAGTTTACTGCAGAGGTTAATACCCTAAGTTGAGACTTAAATAATTATAATTAAAATTGTCCTACCAATCTTAGAGCAGTACATTACATTGAAATGTAATCCATTAAAAATAAGATTTAAAAGCAGTTTCCCAAATTGACATTTCATTTGGATGTATCTACTAATTTTCCAGCTTTACATTCATATTTCCATGTAGCCTTCCAAAGGAAAATATAATTATATGTATAGTAAACTAAAAAAAAAAAAGCCCAACAAATGCTTTTCCTCTTGAAATGTGTTCAAAAGGATAGTTTGTGAGGTTTTGGTAATGAATTAAATTAAAGATTTAAGGTAAATGTAAATTATTTTCAAGCTGATGTTAACCTCACTTGGTTTGAAGACTTGTTCTCATACCTTTGAAAGCAAATAAAAAACCCCTTGACATCCATTTCTGATGAAACAGTGTTTCCACTTGGTGTATTTTGCTTTTCAAGAACTTTTTAAAGTTGTACCATTCACTTTCTGAAGCACAGAAGGTGTTTCCTTCTGTTTCTTTTACAGCATGAAAAGCAGAGTGAATATAACTTATTCTAACAGCCATTTTCATATGGTACCTGAGTTTGCCAGGCAGACACCCAATCCCTTTTTCCCTCAGTGTAGATGGTAACTGCTGTTTTGTTTTTTGTCATGAACCACTAGCAAGACAAACATTCTGAAATGTTTGCATAGAATGTCATGCCCAGTTTCTTGTGTATATGTAAATATACCAGAGCATAGAACCATTGTATACTAACATTTGGCCATGTTTTTACCCAGTGGTAGAAAGCCTTGTCCTTCCAAATGTTTAGTGATATGCTGCTAGCTCAGGTGAGCTCTGTAGCTGTCTGCACCCAGCTTGCCAATGGCACTAGACTTGTGTCTTTGACACATTGGGTTAGCTAAGCACTGATGGTTTGTGTATTCATTATGATGTAGAAGAGGCCTAAAAAGTTTATATTGGAGTAAATCTATGAAATATAATTTTATTTCCTTTCTGTCACGTGTATCTTTATAAATGCTTGTAATTATGTTGTCTGTTTTTATATTTTGTAAATAAATATTTTTATTTGCATTTACCTTAACTTGGTTTGTGTTAAGGGTGATTTCAAGGGTTGTTAGCTGGCAGCAGAGCAAACTACCCTGTTGGGTTTGACAGTTCTTAATTTTGAAATACAGGAACACTTTTGTAGCAGCAGAATCACTGTTTGTTCCTCCAGGGAAAGGTAACAAGAGTGCTTTTCTGCTTCTTTTTTACTTGTGAGGACTCTTTGTAGATAAAATGGCTTCCTTTAAGCAAAAGAAGCCACATACGCTCCCTTGCTGCTGGAGTAGAGTAGTGGGGGAGTGTGCTTGGATCCTCAAGTTTGACATCTAATTTATATGCATTCATGGGTGCTTATTTTGAAATCTGACTGTGACAGTTCTGATGCAATTTGTATTGACATAAAAAACACCTAATTGCTTTTACTGGTATGTTTTTATTCAAGTCACACTTATGGGAATAAACACTCTGAAATGGCCCTGCCAAATATGACTAATTTTAATAAAACAAGTTTTTAATATAGTTTGAGATAGTAGGAAATAGGAAAAAAAACTCTTGAGTATGCTGAATTATCAGCATATCTAGAAACAAGAGAAAGAAGCTGTGCTCAAAAGTCTAAAAGTCTAGAGTTGAAGTGCTGTATTGAAGTGTAGAGTATACACAGGTGACTTATGCAGAGAAGACATCATCATCTAGCAATATAGTGAATGCATTTGGTGTATCTGTGGGTTTATGAAGTATGTGAGAAATGCCAACTTTCTTGTCACCCTCTTCCTTCTTGCTTCAATATTTGTCATCTGTGTCTGTGGGGAAAATGCTGTTGAAAGTCAGGGTTGGAAAGGCAGAATTCATGCAGAGAATGGCATGCTGAACTTGCAACTGTTTTGACTTGACTAAATAATAACTTTTCATACTTCAAGCAGAGATTTTTTTGTTTTCCAAGATCCAAAGCTGCATCGAGTGTCTTGACATAATGCAAAGCCATGATGGTCTCCAAAATGGTGACTGGCCATGTGGGGAAAGTGTTGGGGAATTCTAACTTACCAGGGTACCTACTAATAGGCCCCAGTCCGGTAAAGCACTTAAGTACACATGTATGTTTAAGTATGTGAGTGGTCCCAAAGTGGTTTCAGTGGACTACTTTCATGCCTATGTGTATTGCTGGATTGAAGCTTTTGGTGAGTAGAAGAACTTTTATTTATCTCCTGAACCAGTTTCACAAACAAAACATTTAAAGAATTAATTTTAACGATGTAAGGGAAACATTAAGTCAAAGTGTGTATTTTGAGCAGGCATTCTTTTACTTATATGACTGACTTGTTAGGTGGTTGTTAGAGAAAACCTCTTAATTACTGTGCCTTGTTTATATTTGTGGCTTTTGTCTGCTGGGACAATAAACAAACACTGGAGTTAGTTTCAGAGACATAAGATTTCTGGGATTTTAAGTCTGTCTTAGTCAGTGCCAAAGATCTGAAAAGAAATGTTTCTTATCCTAAACAATAAATAAATAAAACCCCTGTCTTAAAGGTAAATTTAATAGTCAGTACAAAAATAATTACCATCTCTTACACAATTGTAGACATTCATGTCTATTTCTTACTGTTTTTCAGTATACCAAGTTCTTGACCTGGTTCCTGTGCCAGGGAGTTTGTGGATTAACTGTATTTTTGTCTTCAGCAGAGTCAATTTTAAATTAGTTTCAGTTTCTTGTACTGGCCCTTCAGTATAATGTGTGTGAGGCTAAGGTTATTCACAGATATTATGAGATAATATGGTATGGTTATGAGATAGTGGTGAACAGAAGATGGAAGTCTTCTGTAAAACAAATAAAGAAAATAATTAAATCATAATTCACTCTCCGTATGCCACCTGCTGTTTTGATGATTGGATTTCTCCTGTGCTTCAAACAGTTCTAGCCCTTTCAGTCTCCTTTGCATGCTTATCCTGGAAGAAATTTCACTTGTGTCTGAGCACTGTTCTTTTTCTCTCCTTTCAAAATGAAGTGATCCATAAAATGCATATCAACTGAAGAACAAGGCACAAAGTAATTTTACAGAAGAGCTGTGTACTGGCCATAATTCCTTACATCTTTATATCCCCAAATTGTTTGTATTTCTCTCTTGATTGCTTTGCACATAAAAATTTGCACTGAGCTTCTGAATTCATTTCATATTTTTCACAAATTATACTGGTTATTATGCATGAGACAGTTTCAAAGTATTTTTTCTTTGTTTTATTCTAGTTCATCAGCACAGATCTAAATAATCTTTTCCAAAACAGTCAATTCTAAGAGCTAACAGTCTAGTTTTATTTTTATATGCAAGCCTGTTTTAGGCTGAAGATTAAGTTTGAAAACACTAAAGCCAAATTCATGGAATACATGTGATTCTTGCTGTAATTTTTTTGATAAATGTAAGTGGAAGATTTAGATGGTCATGTGGACAGCACTGTATGAAGGCTTTGAAAAAATTCTTAGCTAAATTGCATTTAATTTTGTTGGTTAAGATTCTGTTGACAGCAGGATGCTTCTCTATGTATTACACATCAGAACTTTTTGTGACCAGAATAGCTCTCTGAAAATTACTATTTTTCTATTTGTTATGTGCAGGTGATATTAAGTTATCAGGGTGTTTAAACTTCAGATTTTGTATTTGTTTAGGAAAGCCCATATTGTATATACTTAATAAGAAGTCCTAGTTGGTTTTTTTTTTTATGTTGCCAATTTCTATGTAAAATCAACCATCCAACATGTAAAACATCTTTGTAGTATTTTTAGCATGCATTCTGCAACAGCTTTTTCCAGATCAAATGGATATTCCTGTAGTCTGATGTATTTTTAAAAAGAATCTTTTTCCTCCTAGGGTGTGGACATAACTACAGCTATGAACGATCGAGCAGTGGCTCAGAAAAGGCTAAATGAGAACACATTTGATTTAGAGGCCATGTGCATGTTGAATCGTGCACAGGAACAGGTATGTTCTTGTTGCATGTTTTCACCAGCATTTTGATGAACTTGTCATTGAATTTTTTTATGAAAGTAAATGTTGACTCTTCATCCAGCTGATTTAATCTTGGGGTATTGAAGTACAGCATTTTGGAAGCCCAGTTTATGGTCACATGTTTGGAAATTCTGCTTTTATTTTATCCTTCATAACACTGATTTTTGAGGATAAGCAAGCCGTGAACAATGGACTTTGAGCTTTTTGGGATTAACATACAAATATGCTGAGCTTTTTAGAGCATCTGCTTACAAATGAGTGTTAATGAACACAGCACTAAACCTAAGTGAGGAATCATTAAGAACATGATTGAAAAGCAGCAGAGAATTGCAAAAGGCAAATGTGGAGATCTTCATTTTGGTCTTATATTTTATTTTTATTTTGTAGATTGATGCCTGGGCTCAGTCCAACTCCATACCTGGCCAGTTCACAGGAAGTACTGGAGCACAGATTCTGTCTTCAGATGAGCTGACCAACAGTGGTCCCCAAGCATGGATAAGAAAGGTAGAAGTTACGCAGACATACTTGTCTAACTGTCCCATTTCAAATAGCAGTGGAAGTATTGGAAAATGCAAAAGATGTGCCTTAATCTATGGTAATGCATGTGTCAAATACACCAGGTTGAGTTAAATGCTCTTTGATCAATTTAGATACTTGCTGCTGCTGTGTCCATTTTGTTGTGCATTAAGGTGTTGCTCATGAGTACTTGAATAAGGTGTGCGTCTGGTATTTGGGTGAGATTGGTTCATATCTGCTGTTGCCTTACACTGAAATGACATTCATGATACTGCTGTGGTTGCAGTGGTAGGTCCATCACTACTTTCACAGGATTGGAACAGATCAGGCAAGGTTTGATCCTGATGTGATTGAAGTCAATGATGTTTTGACATCAATTTCAGGGAACCAAGTCCCAAACTGTCGTTGTGTTTGACTTGGTTCTGTCTGATTGCTGCTTTGACTATTTGTAGCACCAGGGTTTTCTGGAAGCCAAAGATTTGGAGTATGAAACCAGGAGTTACAGCTGTGTTAATAAACAATGTCATTCATACAGTGGTATAGTTACCTCTTACTGCAGAGTAATACTGGCTTATTTTGGGGGTGTGGTGTTTCATACATACATGTGTTTTATCAGTTGAATAATTCATGCTTCATCTTTGAAAATGAATACTGAACTGGCTCTCTTTCAAGAAGTAGAACTGAGGAATTCAAGCAATCTTTTCAGGCAAAAAGAATGAGTTCTGGTGCTCAGTCTCACAAGTAATGTAGTTGAGTGTGCATTGTATCTGCTTGTACTCCCAGAACAGAGTTAAGGCAATCCTCAAAACTAGGTAGGTTATATTTGAGGCTTAGGTAGAATTTTGCACAAAACTGGGTGTAAACTGACCACAAAAGTCTGGGATTATAATGTTCTAAAAATAGAAATATTTTTTTGCCAAGATTCATTAACGTGTTTTCCACTTTATATAGCCAAGCAGTGCAGAGTGCCAGGCACACAGAGATCCAAGTTCCTTGCTAGATGGGAATCTTTTGGGCTCATTCCAGTATTAATACAGGGCATAGATAATAGTGCCTTATTTTAACAATTACTAACTTTTTGAGATGGTAACAAAATGTTGGCTTTTATGGCTAGAGTTGTCCCTGGCAGAGGACTTTAGAAGGTAAGAAAATCAGAGCTTTTCCACCACGAGGCTTGTGAAAGAGACAGCCTAGGAGGGTACTCCCATTCTGCAGTACCTTGAGTGGGTTCCCAAGGCAATGGAAGGAGAGCATCTCTCATCATCTCTTTCTCAAGTCTCCTGTTTTGAAGTTCTGCAGTGGCCTTCTGTGCCTCACAGTCATAGGAGTGTCCACTAACACAAATGAAGTGGAGAAGGCAGGTGTGTTTTTCCTTCATCTTTTTAATTTCACTCTGATCTGCTTAAAAGAAACCCAACCCAAAACAACAACAACAAAAAAAAACAAATCAACCAACCAAAAAGCCAAAACCAAACAACAGAATGCTTTATAGGGTGAAAGAGTGTGGTCTCTGGCTTGTGGATGTGACTGATACGAGAAGCAGAAACACACTGGAAGATTTTGTTCTATCTAGAATTAGTGAGCTGGCAGAAGCAATTAATCCATCTTATAGCTATCAAAATGTAGTAATTTGCAGTAGTAAGCCTCCTCCCTAGCAAGCATCATGGAGTTTGTCAGAAAGGAGGCTCCTGCTGAAAAAAACAAGAGTTGTTTGGTGTAGATGATGAGGACACAGTCCTCTCCTGCTTTGGCATTCCTNAGTCTCCTGTTTTGAAGTTCTGCAGTGGCCTTCTGTGCCTCACAGTCATAGGAGTGTCCACTAACACAAATGAAGTGGAGAAGGCAGGTGTGTTTTTCCTTCATCTTTTTAATTTCACTCTGATCTGCTTAAAAGAAACCCAACCCAAAACAACAACAACAAAAAAAAACAAATCAACCAACCAAAAAGCCAAAACCAAACAACAGAATGCTTTATAGGGTGAAAGAGTGTGGTCTCTGGCTTGTGGATGTGACTGATACGAGAAGCAGAAACACACTGGAAGATTTTGTTCTATCTAGAATTAGTGAGCTGGCAGAAGCAATTAATCCATCTTATAGCTATCAAAATGTAGTAATTTGCAGTAGTAAGCCTCCTCCCTAGCAAGCATCATGGAGTTTGTCAGAAAGGAGGCTCCTGCTGAAAAAAACAAGAGTTGTTTGGTGTAGATGATGAGGACACAGTCCTCTCCTGCTTTGGCATTCCTCAGCTTGACTTCTTTTCCTCTTTCCAGGTTCCATATTTGCACACACATTGCCATCAAACTCATGAGATGACAAATAGTTAGTCATGGGGACTGCACAAGACTTGCCTCTTTTTTTTAATATATATATAAATTTTATTTATGTATTTATTTTCCTTTTTAGGAATGATGGGCTCTGTGAAAGCCCTTGCAAAACTTAGGTGTGATGAACTTAATGTGGAGTCACTTCTCTGTTTAGAGAATGATTCCACGGGGGGGGGAAAAAGTGAAGCAGGGACAATGGTTTCTGAATGCATGTTATCTTTCTCAGTGACACGAGTGCAAACCAACCATGAAATGCAAAGTACAGGTTGTCTTTGGTGAAGTGTAACTGAGTTCCTGCTCATTTTGCAGTGTAGCACTGAGAAGTTAAGATTCCCACTCCCTTTATCCTAAGAAAATGCATTTTAACATTTAAAAATCCAACTAGTGTTTTCTAATTGAATATACATTCTAGTAGGGCTGTGGAGTTTCCTGGGGTGTCTTGTGTGTGTAAATTAATGCATGTTTCTGGGCAAAGATGTTTCCTGAAGGCATTTTGCTTGGAAAATAGCCATAAGCAACTGCCTTAAGAGAACTTGGGAACGTGCTTTGTTCAGCAGCAGCAGAGCCTGTGCCAGCCTAGTGATCCATGTGTCACTACCCAGAGAATTACAGCATGGGCACATGTGTTGGCAGAGAGAATCCCACAACTAGCTAGGTGGAACAAACACAACTGTGTCAGGAGGGGAGAAAAATCCAAACACTTGGGGAACTTGTTTGCTAAGTGCTGTGTTCACTTTGCATTTCTTGGATTTCAGCTTGGTTTTGTTTTTTTTTACTCTAAAAAGAACTCTGGAGAGGTAATATGTACTCAAACCAAAATACAACTGCAGTTTTAATATTATCAAAGTTTTGAGGGAATGAATACTGAGGTGGTTCATGTGGCATGCTTGAATGATGGACGTACCACTTGAAGTATGGTTGATTTTTCTAAGCAATGTGCTGATTCATGATGCTCACACGTAGGGTTCTNGAAGCCAAAGATTTGGAGTATGAAACCAGGAGTTACAGCTGTGTTAATAAACAATGTCATTCATACAGTGGTATAGTTACCTCTTACTGCAGAGTAATACTGGCTTATTTTGGGGGTGTGGTGTTTCATACATACATGTGTTTTATCAGTTGAATAATTCATGCTTCATCTTTGAAAATGAATACTGAACTGGCTCTCTTTCAAGAAGTAGAACTGAGGAATTCAAGCAATCTTTTCAGGCAAAAAGAATGAGTTCTGGTGCTCAGTCTCACAAGTAATGTAGTTGAGTGTGCATTGTATCTGCTTGTACTCCCAGAACAGAGTTAAGGCAATCCTCAAAACTAGGTAGGTTATATTTGAGGCTTAGGTAGAATTTTGCACAAAACTGGGTGTAAACTGACCACAAAAGTCTGGGATTATAATGTTCTAAAAATAGAAATATTTTTTTGCCAAGATTCATTAACGTGTTTTCCACTTTATATAGCCAAGCAGTGCAGAGTGCCAGGCACACAGAGATCCAAGTTCCTTGCTAGATGGGAATCTTTTGGGCTCATTCCAGTATTAATACAGGGCATAGATAATAGTGCCTTATTTTAACAATTACTAACTTTTTGAGATGGTAACAAAATGTTGGCTTTTATGGCTAGAGTTGTCCCTGGCAGAGGACTTTAGAAGGTAAGAAAATCAGAGCTTTTCCACCACGAGGCTTGTGAAAGAGACAGCCTAGGAGGGTACTCCCATTCTGCAGTACCTTGAGTGGGTTCCCAAGGCAATGGAAGGAGAGCATCTCTCATCATCTCTTTCTCAAGTCTCCTGTTTTGAAGTTCTGCAGTGGCCTTCTGTGCCTCACAGTCATAGGAGTGTCCACTAACACAAATGAAGTGGAGAAGGCAGGTGTGTTTTTCCTTCATCTTTTTAATTTCACTCTGATCTGCTTAAAAGAAACCCAACCCAAAACAACAACAACAAAAAAAAACAAATCAACCAACCAAAAAGCCAAAACCAAACAACAGAATGCTTTATAGGGTGAAAGAGTGTGGTCTCTGGCTTGTGGATGTGACTGATACGAGAAGCAGAAACACACTGGAAGATTTTGTTCTATCTAGAATTAGTGAGCTGGCAGAAGCAATTAATCCATCTTATAGCTATCAAAATGTAGTAATTTGCAGTAGTAAGCCTCCTCCCTAGCAAGCATCATGGAGTTTGTCAGAAAGGAGGCTCCTGCTGAAAAAAACAAGAGTTGTTTGGTGTAGATGATGAGGACACAGTCCTCTCCTGCTTTGGCATTCCTCAGCTTGACTTCTTTTCCTCTTTCCAGGTTCCATATTTGCACACACATNTTCTCCAGACTGAAGAGCCCCAGGTGTCTCAGCCTCTCCTCCCAAGACACATGTTCCAGTCCCCTCAGCATCCTTGTAGCTTCTTCTGGACTTGTCTGTCTGTCTCTCTTGAACTAGGGCACCCAGCACTGGACACAATACACAACTGTGTCAGGAGGGGAGAAAAATCCAAACACTTGGGGAACTTGTTTGCTAAGTGCTGTGTTCACTTTGCATTTCTTGGATTTCAGCTTGGTTTTGTTTTTTTTTACTCTAAAAAGAACTCTGGAGAGGTAATATGTACTCAAACCAAAATACAACTGCAGTTTTAATATTATCAAAGTTTTGAGGGAATGAATACTGAGGTGGTTCATGTGGCATGCTTGAATGATGGACGTACCACTTGAAGTATGGTTGATTTTTCTAAGCAATGTGCTGATTCATGATGCTCACACGTAGGGTTCTGAGCAGTATTCACAAAGGAACAATATGTTTTTTAGGTTTCTTGTATCATTCAAACAGATTTATGAACAATATTACCTTTTCCTTTTGCAAAGTGCTTTCTGTTTCAGTTTATCATCACTGGTGTAATCAGTTCACAAATAATCACTTGTTCTGAATGTTGGTGCTTTTTTATTTTTCTTTTTTTTTTTTTTTCCTTTTTACAAATACACTGTTGATGACTAAATGTCAAATCAGAGGAAGTGGTCAGATAGTTTTTTCCAAGCAAATTCTGCTGAGGTCTATTTACTCAGGCTTTCCCAGACTCACCCCTTCTTTCTGGATTTAATTAGCATAATTCAGTAGTCCAGACTTGCTCACAGGGTAGAGCCTGGGATCAGTTTAATTCAGTTGTGCTGAAGAAAGCCTAGCACACAGCTTTGCTGCAGCTCTGAGAACATCTGCTTTGTGTGCAGCAGATTCTGTGAAGTTAAAGCATTCCTTCCATTCTTCCCCAGCACAGCAGATGAGTAAAACTCAAGCTAACAATGGAGGCAAAACCCAAAATACTTGTTTTCCTCTGGCCTTTTGACATGACAAGCTTTCCTTGGAAATGAAGGCCACATGGCAAGGCAAATCCACTGTAGTTTATTTATTTATATTGGATGGGCTCCCTGCTCAGCCCTCAAAATGTTTTTATCTATTTTCAGAGAGCAGAAATGGAGATTGTATTTAAGATTATTATTATTTATGGCTTTAATATTTTGGATTGCTCATTTCAATGCAATATCCTTACCCCAAAGGCAGCTGTTGCAGTCAGTGACTGTCCAGCTTGTACAGTATTTCAGAAAAAAAACCTTTAAAATCATCTTTCATGCCCAAATATTTTTTTTTCTTCTTTTTTTCTTCATGTGTCTCTTGTTTAAGCCCTTCAGTGCTAATTCAGGTATTCATGTCCACCCAAAAATTGTTGCTCTAATGTAGCTTTAAAAAAGTAGTTTTACTTAAAATAATTAAAAAGCCCTCTTAAATGATCAAGTTTTACTATGTAACCTTCTTTTTTAAAGTTTTGTCACAAGAATGTGGCTTATTAGTGGTCTCCATCTGCTGGCAGAATGGAATTGTGCTTTATTTTGCTGACCTTTCGTGGAATTTAGGGACCAAAAGATGACAAAAACACTTAACTTTTCAGAAGTACTTATTCACATTTAGTTTAGTGAATGAAAGAGAAGAGTTATTTTCAGAATAATTAGCAAATTCTGACAACAATCACCAAATCCTTAGAAAGCTGGGAGTTTATTTTCTTGTACTCTTCAATTTGATGTCTTCCAGATCTTCAAGGCTACAAAGCTGCTGAATAGTTTGACTCCACCTTTTCTGATTTTTAAAACTTATTTTAAAAATTTTAAAAGAAATGTGTATTTTACTTCCCTGCTCTTGTGAACATTTCTACTGTTTTCATATTTTCAAATTGTAATTGCAAATACAGTCCTAGTTTTTACTCAGGCTCTATTAATAGGCTGAGTGAAGTTGTCATTAAATAATAAGAAAAATAGCTAGAAAATATAATTGTACAGGTGACATTAGATATTTATATTAAATTTATTCTTAAAGTCCTCCCCAAAATCACAAGCTTCTTGCCCTGCTTCAGGCCAGGCCTTCTTTGCTTTTTAGCAAACTGAATCAATGGGTTTCTCTTGGCCCATTTTATACTGTTCCCAAAATCACTTCATTGAACCTTTTAGTGTGAGACTGAAGTACAGCCATTCTGTAATGAAACAAAACTTCCTTTTTATCTCCTCCTTGTCTTGGTTCTGTTCTAGGTGTTCTTGAGTCACCATAATGCCAGAAATTCCTACTGAAGTTATTGGATAGGATTCAGAATCCTCACCTTAGAGTTATTTTTAATATTTTCAATACTTTTAATTTATAATTTTGAATTTTAGAACTTTTTCTTTCCAGTATTTGGAATTCATTCAGGCTCTAGCAATTCCTGTGTAGGAACCCAGGGCTTTGATTTTTAACTTCTAACAGGAATATTTTGATTCAGGTCTCTCCTTTCCACACCACTCCTAACCCCCACCTTAGTGCATTTCCAGGTGTGATGAGAAAGCTGCTTAACATTCAAATGACCTCATCAGGAACTTGCCTTCTGTCATTTGTGAACTGACTACACAGTGGTGCTAATGAAACAAGTGTTGATACTGCAAATTCTATCATTGCAAAGCAGGTGCAAAAGAGGATTCGGAAGCCAGGGTGACATTGACTGGGGTTTGTATCATTCTCAGCATGCTTGCCCTTCTCTTAGGAGAGGTTCCTGGCAAAGAGAGGGGAGGATGGAAACAGAAGTAAGTAAAAGCTGTTCTAGGTGTTTAGCTGGAGGCAGCTGGTGTGGAACTGGTTGTCTCTGTGCACACACACACACACACTGCATGGTCTGCACCAGTCAGACGGGAGCTGGGAGAGGTGCACTGAGCCTCTCTGCTCTTCCACCAGACCACTTTGTCATGAAATGCAGCCCCCAGTTGCATGGTTGACAGCTATTTACTGTTTGGAGAAGTCCTGCCAAAATCTTCAGCAGTTAAAAAAAATGTATCTTTTTTTTTTTTAACACCTTGTTTATTGGGGATTATATCCATACATCACTAGTGTGTGTCAGTTGCCAATTTCAAATCCCCTTAAAAACCTCCTTAGTCTCTGCAAAAGTAAGACATCTGGTCTTGTTACACACAAATCCAAACCAGTGACCTGCCAGTCCTTTGTTCACATCTGGGAAATGCTTACTTTTGCAAGCACAACTCAAAATAAAGAAAAAGAACCCAACAAACCCCAAAGCTTTTCTATTAATTTGCATTGATAGTAAGATCTTCACAAAAATACTAGGCATTGTATCATCTAATCTACTATGCAAACTAACTGATGGACTTAGCAGTGCCAGTGTGTAAACTTGTATATTTTAAGGCAAGCAATTTTTTTGCTGTGATGGAAATGATTGACTGACTGACTTGGGTCGAGCGGGGGGGGCAGAAGAGAGATGATAGTTCACAGAATAACCTGTGAACTTTCACCCCTCTATATGGAAACTTGTTTCAGGGTCAAATCCTTGTAGCTGCCTTCTTGCCACGGTCAGTGCCAGCCCTACTATTCACAACACTGCGGCCATCGAGGCCTAGGTACGTAAACATTTAAGGAGTTTTTAAAGTTCTTTACATCAAAACAGAGTTTTTAAAATTTCTGTTGATAAGCTTTCACCATTTAACCACTCTTATGTTAATGATGATTTGAAAGAATGTGAAGACTACTGCTGCTAAACTGATTTCCTTAAAAAAAACAAACCAAAACCAAACCAGGCCTGTATGTTTCATGTGGATTTTCAGAGTAGAACTTGAATGTGCAACTGCTAGAGCATAAAATGGGGAAACTTTTTTTTTGTTTTGTTTTTAATATTTAAAATATGCCTAAACACGATGTGAATGTCATTACTAAATGTGCTTGTATTTTGTTCAATAACTAGGTACACTTGGCACGCATGTTGCCAGTTAAACAGTTAACACTGCCTCCTTTCACAAGATGAGAAGAGATGCATTGGAACCAAAGTAGCGTGCTTAAAAATGGATGGTTATCATTTTATTAAAGACATATGTCTGAACTGGGTCACTTGCACTTTTGGATTGCATTAGAATTTTCTTAAGTTGTATTTTTTTGAAAACATTGATTTGTGTCTTGTGTGTCTGCGTGCATTCTGGTTTATACAACATGTTAATGTACAAAGAGCTAAGATGTATTATTATTTATTTTTTTTAACTGAGTCTGTGAAAAGTTGTTAGAAAACATTTATTTTTTATTTTTTTTTTTGGAAGCTCCCACTGAATTTTTACTATCCCAGTGCTAACTTTAGGACTTGTTTTACTTTTCTTTTTCTGGATAGGATCAGTTCTTAAGAGCAGCCCCTGTCACTGGAGGAATGGGAGCTCAGCTGATGAGAAAAATGGGCTGGAGAGAAGGAGAAGGGCTGGGGAAAAACAAAGAAGGCAGCGTTGAGCCTATTATGGTCGATTTCAAGACAGACAGAAAAGGTAAATCCTTCTTCAGTGTCCTACAGCAGTTTAACCTTCTCATTCTGTTTTGGAATATCATTCTGAAGCAGTAAGTTGGTTTTTTTTTTTGGGTACAACTTCACTGTCAATATTAACAGAATGACCTGGATTTTGGTACTAGCTTTGCAACCCTGGGCTATGTGTATAGGCATCATGCTTATGCCTCTGAACTCTTGCAGGCATTCTTCAACTTTCCTTAACCTTCACCTTCAGTTTTTAAGTGCCTCTCAGTGGCTCTTAAATGAGGGATTTGCTTCAGTTAGATGCATGGACAGGGAGGTAAATTGTGGAGAAGCCATTTGGGTTGGTCTAGAGAAAGCTGCAGCAGGAATGGGGCAGGATAGAAGATTGAATCATTTTATCAGTTCTCAATAGAGTTGAGAGTGAATGTTTATGAAAATTCCCCAGTTGAAATACCTATTTTAAATACAAGATGCAGATTTTCAGCAGTCAAGATTAATCTTATTATTTAATTGTTCAGTTATGGGTGTTGCCAAAACGAACATTAACACTGACTGCAGGAAAACAAATTCTTGCTGTTGTTCTCCTAAATTCTAAAACCAGGGGAGCTTTAATAATATTAAATAGATCACATCTAATAAAGATCCAAAATCCATTGCTTTCTAAATTCTGGAGACTTCCTAGCAGTATAATGTGGTTTTACAGAGAAGTGCAACAGTCTCAAAGTACAGAAATAGAAGTAGAGAGTATGTTCTATACCAGTAGTGACCAAACTTGTCTAGCAAAGCTCTCACTGCTGGTAAGAGTTCCATCAGTAGTCAGAGGGGAGAAATTGACACCAGGAAATGTCAGTATTTTCTCAAGCAGGCTGTGTAATACAGCAGTGGGTTTTATGGTGGGGAGGGAAGAATTAGCTCTGTTGGTTACCTGCTTGCTTCTTGTCATGTCATTGGCAAGAGGCAGTTTTGCTGCACAACCTGTGAACATTTTGAACATTAAAACCATTTTGGTGCTGGATAACTGTGTCACAGCTCCAGTTTCCAATTCTGGAAGTGTGCCTCAGGATCCTGATATGGTTTCTGGTAACAAATTTCCCTAATACCTGTAGAATTTGATACCAAAGTTTAAAGCCTCAAGTCCTGTGGAAAAAGTGTGCCTTTGCATTGGTGTCTCAGGTTTTAATTATTTGATTCCTATCATATAGACAGTCTTACCTGACAACTTCTGAAACAAATCTATGTTCTGTGTTGATAAAGAATACTTGATAATGGCTATGGTATGGGGAGACAGTTTGCATTCTGAAGAACCAGCATGTTTCATGCATTCCAAAGAAGCAGCTAAACAGTGATGATACATTTATGATGAGTAGCCACCAAGCTTCCTTAAATATTAGTGTTCTTTGCTGCTTAAATATATATAAAAAGTCATTTTTTTAAGGAAAGCTCTGTGTAGAGGTTTAAAGAAATTTTTTAAAGAAAAATTTTGAAGGGAGTGTTACAGAGTAACCCATTTTTCTTCTGTAAAGTTTATTTTAGCATGCTTTTAGAACCCATTCCTCAAATAAAATGCTGTTTCTAGATAGAGGAACAACGAGTTTGTTAAGGAGTTGCTCAGTAGGCTGCACTAAGACATGAACCATGAGGTTGTCTGCTTTTGCCATACCTTTTGTTTAGATCCTGTGTTTTCTAGACACTGAGATCTGTAGTTCTCTCACAGACAGCATTGAAACCAAATGAGTGAGGGAAACACTCCACTTACTATGGGGAATGACAGAAAAAGCTTTTTCTTTGGTGGTGGAAATATTTTATTATTTTTAATATTAAATTCTGTAAGGAAAAAGAAAATAGGGAACTTTGTTTCAATGATTGCTGTCTGCAAGGGTTTTGTGCCACTTAAAGTCCTTACTTAAGAGTCACATGCATGTGAGGGTGAAGGATGGAAGGATTTTCTTTTAGAGTGAAACAAAATCAAATGCCAACCAAAAAAAGCTAAAGCTAGGAGGAATGTGGACACAATTGCAGTATCTCCCTGCCTTTATTCACCAGAGCCAGGAACAGAAACAGCTGGAGGTAAGAAACAAAAGTAATAGTGAAGGTGTGAAGCCTCAGAAATTAAAAGAAAATGGTCAGGTGTTAACTGGAGTCCCTTCATAAGCATGGCATGGTTACTGATATTGATGCATTTCTGGCAGTTGTTAAATTTTATGAGATTTTATTTCTTACAAGAGTAAGATTTTAAGAAGAAAAATGTTCAGCTTCTGTGTTTCACAGGAATTTCCATTTAAACTTCAGCCCTTTGTGTTGACTTGGGGCCCAGTTGCATGCTTGTCTACTACTTCATATTCAGGTGTGATTGAAATCATGGTAATTGGGCTGTGAACTTGCACATGAACAGTATTCAGATATTGATTTGAGAGCACATTGTGTAATTTGAATTGTAAAAGGACACACTATGTATAATTTTACTATTTAATGGGAACACTTCAAATGCTTAATAGGTCAGAGACATACTGGTGTGATATGGGATGACCAAAAGCTGTACAAGAGAATGTTTGTAAGTAGATGTCTTGTTTAGTGCTTCTCCAAAGGAGGTCTGGAAAACCAGGTGTTTCCTGACTTGCATGAGACTGCTCCAAGTTTTCTACTACCTGGCTTGTCAAGTCAGTGAAGAACATTAAGTGTGGTATGGAATGGAAAAAAAAGGCCCCTGGGTGAAAGGGAGGTTTGAAAGTTGTGTGGTGGCTCCAGGCTTCACCCCCACTGGTCCATGTCACTGCTGTGCTGATGCTAACACAGGAACTGGGTGGGAATCAAATGTAAAATGACTGTGTTTTGTTTAGGGCTTGTTGCTGTGGGAGAGAAGGCACAGAAGAGATCTGGACATTATGTTGTGATGAAGGATCTTTCAGGTGAGATTACTTGTCAAAAAGCAAATCTTTTCAAGGGATTGCTTTGGTGGCAGGATTGGGATTCTCAAATGCTTAAATGTCTTGAAGGTAAACATCCAGTTTCTGCACTGATGGAGATCTGTAACAAGAGAAGATGGTCCCCACCAGAGTTTGTGTTGGTAGATGACAGTGGGCCTGATCACCGCAAACATTTCATTTTCAAGGTGAGTTTCAGTTTCTTCACAGGTTTCTTAAAAGCTGCTGTAAATCCATGTTTCTGTTTCCTGTGTCTCCTTGAGCTTGTGGAGTCTCCTGCTCTGGAGACATTCCAGACCCGCCTGGATCTGTTCCTGGGTGACTTGGTCTAGGTGCCCCTGCTCTGGCAGGGGGGTTGGACTGGATGATCTTCTAGCTCCCTTCCAACCCCTCACATTCTGTGATGCTGTGAAACCACCTCAGGTGGCTGGGGACTGCTGAGCAGTGTCTCAGTGCTGACATTTCTGAGTGTCTGTAATGGCCAAAGCAGGTCTCTCAAGCACCTAAATCTGGCAAGACACCCACCGCTCCACTTCTTACTGACATTGATAACCTAAGTGGTTTCATATTCCTTGCTGGTGTGTAACTCTTACTACTGCAAAGGTACAGCAAGATTTATTTGCTTTCGTAGAGCAAGATTTGTTTGCTTTTGTACTTCACTTATCCTATGATAGGGGCTGTGGTTTTTATGGTGTTTTGTTTTTTTCTTCCCTCTTCCCTGCAATACCTTGCATTAGCAGTTACTATTTGGAAGTTACTGTGCTTCCAGACTGGATGTGGATCTAGTCTACCCCTGGAGTGAAATCTGATGTGCTTAAAGTGAAGAGGCACTTTTGTAATCCCCTTTTCTTTTGTTTTTATCCCTTTCTTCTGTCCACAGGTGAGAGTCAATGGAAATGAATACAGGCCTACTTTTGCCAGCCTTAATAAGAAGCATGCTAAAGCCACAGCAGCAACTGCAGCTCTCCAAGCGATGGGACTTGTACCAAAGGAAAGCATGGTCAATACCACCATGTTTAGGAGTGCCTCACACCGCTAGATATTGTTTTTTATATTGACATTATTTCAGATAATTAAACTCTGCACAAAAAAAAAAAGAAATGGTATTTGCCCTTTCATGTTGTAAATACATTGGCAATTCCCACATTGTAAAAACTGTACAGACACCTTCAGGTTTTTTCTTTTTTTTGTACCATCAAAATGTATTTAAATCATACTTAGTTTTTTGGTATGTTTATATTGTTTACATTAGTGATGTAATTATTTCTTAAATGACTAAAATCAGACGACAGACTCTGGAGGCATCAGTAACCTACAGCCCTTGTTGAAAACAAAACCCCATGCGATTTCTCTCCAGGACGGAATGTTAACACTTTCATACCGTTTTGTACTACGCTGCAGTTTCCCCCCCCAACCCCTCCCGTCTCCGCAGAGCTGCTGCCGGCGCTGCTGGACGGACCACGGCGACCCCCGGTGGCCGCTGTGCAGCGCTCGGGCCCCGGCTTCTCCTGGAGTTTGTCTCCCTCGGTGCAGCGCTGCCACCGGCTGCACCGCCGCACCCGCCGGGACACGCGTGGTTAGGCAAAGACTCGCTCACAAAAAGGGATGGCAGAAAGCCCAGCAGTGGAACCTGCTCAGACTTGCTGTGTAAAGGTGACTCTCCCTGCATGTTCTAAGGAGGGGGACGATGATGGCGTTGTCCATTCCAGATTAACACACTGCCTGATGTTGATTGTATGAATTTGTGGTTAATGTGAATTTTAAAACTCTTTAACAAATCTGCAACTGGATTCGGGGTGGGGTGGGGGGGAGGGAGGGGATAGAATGATGCTTAAATTGTTGTACCCAACTCGGTCAATAAAGCAGCACAAGTTCATAATTTTAGTCACTGGTCAGTAAACAGTAATTAAAACCTATGCCAAAAGAAGTTGTTGAAGAAACGCACAGTATAAAATAGACTTTATGGAGATTAGCAACAGCTCTTAGAGTTGCAGAATCAGTTCTAGTCATTGTGGTTGCTTTGGACTATTACCAAATTAGCTCCTTGGGCTTCAACTCTCCTTAATGCTTCTCTGCCTTCAAGGAGACAGCCTGTCCCAGAGCTCTGGCAGTTCTTGCGAGGGAGAGGATGTAGAAAACTTTTCCTTCCTTCCTTTCTATTAATTTTTAAGTTATTAATTTAAGAAGTATTAGTACTTTATGTGCACCTCAAAGGCATTGTACACCTCTTGCCAGATTTGAGTCTTGAGCAGATTGCCAGCATTTGCAGCCTCTAGTAGTTTAGGGTGCTTAGTTTAGAAAAGTCTTTTTTGAGGTCTTGTGTTCCAGCTACTGACCAGAACTTCGTCTGGGGCAAGAACAAAATTCAGTTGGCACTCAGTGAGACTGTCCTCGGGCCTTGGCAGTGGGAATGTGGAGGTGAAGAATTACCAGTACCTGTTCTCCCACAAAACAGGGTGACTTGTGTATTCTGTCAACTGTTCTGGAACAAGGTGTCTGTCCTAAAAGGGACGTGGATCAATGTCTCGTGTTGTATAGAGCAGAGAAATGGTACTTGGCTCTGCACCACATGCTTCTGAGAAATAAAGCCCCTCATTAGTCTGTCAAAGTGCTCTAGAAATGCCTACGTTAATCTTAATTTTCATGGACATAGTTTTCTTTAATTAAACTTCTTTCCCTTTGGCTTCTTGCCTTCAGTCTCTGACTAATATTTGAAGATCTCTTTGCCTCGTTTGCTGAACTAGTGGGAAGGTGTGTATGGAAAATGAAATATGATGGTACAGCAATGGGAAGATTACTCTGGGAGAAGTGGGTATTGTCTTAGCTGAAGTCTGGCTTGTTTTCTGTATGATTCAAAGTCATTAACTTGATAATGTGGGAGCAGCTCCTCATCAGATGCTGCTTAAATGTCTGGTTTGATACAGCTGAAACACCAGAGATGTTGGATCATACTGTTCAGTCAATGGTGTCCACTGGTTTCACAGCTGTACAGTATCAATTCTGGGAACATACCATCTCTTGTTACTTTGATCCTTTCTTTGGTTTATATTGATCCTTTCTTTGGTTTATATTCTCCATGTGTGATGTAAAGATACCTGTTGTCTCAGCAGCAAGGAGCAGATTAATTCAATCCTATTGAAGTCTCCAATTACAAAGTTAACTAGGCAAGTTCTGGATTTCACACCTTAAAGCTGTGGTACTGTATGTGGGTTTAACTTTTGGTCTGAAGGAAGACTTAAAAAAAGAGAAAATAACTAAGGTCTTTAATGCCCTAATTATGACAGTTCTTGATTTTAAGGTTTCTGTTTGTTTCATTCCTTGTTTAGAATGATACCTGCATCTAAAGCAGTGCTTCTGTTAAATTTGTACCTTCAACTTTGGTTTGAGTGTCCTTTGCATGCAAAGAATAGCTAAGTAGTGATACATTAAAAACAACAACTAGGAAACAGTCTCTTGGAACCTGGTTATTTATGCAGCACTTAGTTGTCTCAAAAGTCAGTCTGTGACTGCTGCTAGTGGAAGACATGATCTGTTTGGTTGTTGGATTTTCTTTTGCTGCAGAATTATTTTTTCCTAGTGCTGAAAAATGCTTCTGACTTGCCTGTCAGGTGAGGGAGGAGCATTTTGAAGCCAGTTCCACCAGAATGGATTATTTGAAGTCTTTTAATTTGTAGGTTTTAAATAGATGGGTCTGGAGGACTGGGAAGCTTTCAGACTGGCTCTGTTTCAGAAGGGGGGGTGGGCTCTGGGGTCAGGGGCAGTTGTAGAAGGTGTGGGTACCTGGAGCAGCCTGCACGATGTGGTCACTGGGAGAACTGCTGACAGTGACCTGGGAGCACCAGGGCTGTTCACAGCAGACTGCAAAGCCCAGTAGCAGAGACTGAGTGATGGAGGCAGCAAAGCCAGAAAATGCATCGAATTAACTGTTCCTCTTAAAAAGTGACTGGAAATGGAATTAACACACCACCTGCTTTAGATGCTCAGTCTTCTGCTGTTCCCCACTGGAGTTGCACTTTTTGGTGTCTGATACTAATCAAAGGGGAAAAGTTTGAAGAATTTGCTTCTAGCTTAATTAGGGAAAAGTATTAAGTTGGATTGTACTACCCTGAAATCCATCAGAAATTGCGTATTTTATATTCAAGTATCTAATATTATTCTAAGGAACTTTTTTCAATCCTGAGAGGGGGACTTCCCTGTGTTTTCTAGGTGTCTTGTCCAGTGGACCACTAAGCAGCCAGTGTCCTGGTAGCCACTGTAAAGTAAGAAGTGCAAATGAAGCGTTCCAGTGGATCTGTGTAGGTGCTGGATTCTAGAGGCAACCTCCTGATGTCCATATATAAAGTAACTGAAAGACACAGGAAGCTTACATCATGTCAAACCACAGTAACTTCCTTAGGCACACACATTTTATGTTTACAGGCTGTTCCCTGGTTACAATCCTAAGGTCACTGCTTCAGGGTCTGAGGCAGGGTGAGCAGAAGGGCACTGTAGGAAAGATAAGGGTGGGTGACCACCTGTGTGCTTTATTTTCTGTGCAAAGTACCAGCTGAATGATGCTGTTGTGCATCTTCAGAGGCAGTGTGCTCTGCTGCAGGGATCTGGTCACCAGCTGTGTGTGCAAAGTGACATCCACCCCTCCAAAGAAACAGTTGCTGCAAAGAAAGTACCAGAAGTGACACAGGCTGCATTAACCTATTCATAGACTATGATGGCTATGAAACTCACCAATCAGAGCAGCAGCTCCCACTGGCTGCTCCCTTTCTCTCTTTAACTGTTTTATTCCCTCAACTTGTTTTGATTCAGGTTGCAGCTTTACAAATGGCTTCTTAAAAAGTCTAGCTCGTTTTAACCAGAGTGTAGGAATAAGGAGCAGCCAGCCTGAGCACTTCTGAGGTATCTTAACCTTCTGATTCAGCTTCAGCTAGAGCTCTGTGCTTGAGTCCATCTGACTTCTGTTACCAAGGTGTAGCTCTGGAGCTTCTGGCAAGGTGCTGGAATGGGTTTTGCCAAGAATTCCACCCATCCAAAATGGTTATGAATTATCACACAGAGCAGTAGAAATTCTGTACTTGAGAGTAGAATTTGCATGTGCATGAGGAATACAGACCTTCCAGACACAAGTCAGACCAATGAAACAATTAATTAAATTTTACCAGGTTTTATTTTAAAAAGTCTAAAATATCTAAGGGCATGTCCAAGTCCTTCTCCTGTATTTCCTTTAAAAGTCCTTTCAGGTGTTTCATGATGGGTGATGTGCAATAGCTGTCTGTGATGTTCAACTAGACTGTATCCCTGCTGGTACTGCATAGGTTCTGCCCGTGTAGACCCACCTGAAGTGTAGCAACTGCATGCTGCAGAGCATTCTTTTGCATTAAATGGAACTAGCATCCCTAGCACCTCCAGCTATAACCATCACCCTTCATTTCCAGAAATCGGATGCCAGATTTTCCCAATGTTGGACACTGCCTCAGTTGATCCAAAGTCTTAGGGTGCAGTCCACACGTAGGAAGATCTTTGCAGACTGTTTCCTGTGGAAATTCACATGAAGTGAGACAGGGAATAGGTATTTCTGTTTGAAATACCTGTAGCTCTTACTGGTCATTTATGTACCTCTGGGGAACTCCTGAAGAGCTCGTTTTCCCATGGTTCTGTTTCTGGGGGACAAGCCACAAGGACTGTGAGGTGGTGATCAGGAGCAGTTGGGTGTAAACCCACACATTAAAGGGAAGGTTTTGTGTTGCTTGGTGTCCTATGGTTTGTAATAAAGATACTATTCTGAACAGGAAAGACTGTGTCTGCTAATTTCCTTACCTTGTTTAAGGCCGGGCTTGTATCATCAAGAGCAGCATTGAACACAGCAGTTGGCTCATGTGTGTACAGCACAGCAGAGAACTGTCCCTTCTGTGCAGGCCTGAGCAGCATGGTCAGTGAATGGAGTGAATGAGGCAGGATGGGGCCTACAATCTCCAGACTGAAGATGTCCTCATAGGCCAACTGCACCCTGGCTTTGGCATTGATGCTGCGAGCCTGCACACAAGAGCACATGGGATTAGCTTCTGACACACTCAGTAAGTCCTAATTTTCATTTATTTTACTGCTACTTGATTGTCTTCTTTGTAGCAACTCCTAAAATGTACCAACTGTGATGTGCAGGGACACTGTGCAGTATTGTTAGCTGCAGAACAGTATGAACAACTCAATAGGAGAATACCTGTATTAACAGCATATCCTCTAGTACCCACTTCCCCTTCACTGTAGCAGATGGAACCAAGGTTTCCTCACTGCAATCAACTGTCTGACAGCCTTTAAGATCTCAGGAGAATCTTTTTGGAACCATTTTAGTAGCTGGGAAATCTGCTCAATCTATGTATTGCAGTCAAAATGCTCATTCAGGCTACAGCAACACAAATTAATCTGCTGTACGTGAGGGAAACAAATCAGTGCCTCATCTACTGGGTGGAGGAACAACTTGATTATAAACCAAAGGCAGCTGTATCACTTACTTTGAGAGTCTGCATTGTTCCACCTCTGAAAGCAACAGGGGACAGCAGAGTTGGTGGAAGCCCTGCTTGGGGACCTGCAACAGCCACAAGGCTCTTACAGTTTATCAAGAAGTTGAGCAGGGTGAATGTGTTTGTTCCTTTCACCAGGGCAAGGGATTCAGGTTTGTGATCCACCTGCACCTCGTGCTTCTCCTTACGACTGCAGTGACTGGAGTCAAGGAAAGTCACAAGGAAGGGACAAGCATTGATGCATCAGAGGAAGAAGCAAGAGCAGTGCAACTCCAGAAGAGCCCCCCCCCCTCTGATCCATAATCTCATTTAAACAAATAAAACCACCACACTTTACCCTGATTGAGATTTAGTCTTCAAGTATTAAGCAGCATCTTGAACCTGATTTCTGAGTTCATTATTAAATACCTCAGGTGCTCCAAATGCAACTAGAACCAGAGGAAAAGTTAATTGGTCCTCAGGTGAACCTTTAGGTGAGGTGCCCAACAGAACTTACAAAGTTATGTTAACACTTCACAAGGGCTCTTCCTTCGAGAAAAGCCTCCAGAAATACTTTTCACAAAGACACACTTCAAAAAGACACACACAGAGTCTCTTAACTCACAATAGTGTCAGGATTAATCTTGGGAAGTCAGTTCTCAAAAGCTTTTCTAAAACTTAAATCTACAGCACAAAAAGGTAACACCCATATGGTTTTCCAGTGTTCACACATCTTGATGTGCAAAGAAAGGATACAGTTTAATAGAAATAGCATCTGGTTTCTTAACCTTGTCTTGCACTCCCATCTCCTCCAGCCAAGAGAAACTTTCCTCATCGTCATCACTTGGAGCTGGTTCCCTAGAAGACACAGAAGGAGCATCAGGAGGGCAATACTTCCCACCAAGGTTTTCCAGAATCAACGTGCAGGAATCTGCAGATGTCCTTGAATTCTAGCATTGCAGAGGCTCTATTACATACTCTCCACCTTCCATGCTGTTGGGCTCTTCCAGGATGTGAGCAACTTCTGCTTCTAAATTCCCTTCTGAGTGTTTCTGTTTCCTTGTCCTACTTTCCTCCACCAAAGGCAAACAAAACTCTATGCCTTGAACAGAGAAGGAAAGAAAGCCATGAATGGTTTCCTACCCCAGCTCATACACTTTAAGTTATTCAAATCCTAGTTGATCTGGTTTTACTTTACCTTCATTTCTCATGGCTTCTCTTAAGCCTCTGGTTGTGGGAGAAATTACAGCAGTGAGAACGTCACTTCCCGCAAGGCCGGCGGCGCGGAACAGGACGGTGAACTGGTAGGTGCACACATAGAAGTACGGGCAGAGCTTGGCCTTCAGCAGGTTGTAGAGAGAGGTGAAGCTCACAGACCTGCAATGAAAACAGCTCTGAGATTGAAGTTTCAGAATCAGAGTGTGAGGGGTTGGATGGGACCATAGAAGATCATCTAGTCCAACCCCCCTGCCAGAGCAGGGGCACCTAGACCAAGTCACCCAGGAACAGATCCAGGCGGGTCTGGAATGTCTCCAGAGCAGGAGACTCCACAACCTCCCTGGGCAGCCCCTGCCAGGCTCTGGCGCCCTCACTGGGAACAAGTTTTTCCTTGTGATTCCCCTAAACCTCTTGTGCTCCAACTGACAACTGACTCCAACACTGAGCAGAGTCTGGTTCCATCCTCCCTACACTCACCTTTAACATATTGATAGACACTGCTGAGCTCCCCGCTCAGTCTCCTCTTCTCCAGGCTAAAGAGCCCCAGCTCTCTCAGCCTCTCCTCAGCAGGGAGATCTCCACTCCCTTCAGCATCTTGGTGCCCTGCACTGGACTCTCTCCAGTAAATCTCTGTCTTTTCTGAACTGGGGTGTCCAAAACTGGACACAGTATCCAGGTGGGGTCTCACCAGTGCAGAGTAGAGGGGGAGGAGAACCTCCCTTGCCCTGCTGGCCACACTTCTCCTAATGCCCCCAGGATGCCATTGGCCTTCTTGGCCACAAGGCGGCGTTGTTGGCTCATGGTCACCCCCTGTCCCCCAGGACCCCCAGGTCCCTTTCCCCAGAGCTGCTCTCCAATAGATCAGCCCCCAGCCTGTACTGATCCATGAAGTTAATCCTTTGCTGCTGACACATCAGGCTGGATTGGGCTGGTTGTCAGTGATGTGCACATTGCACAGGTTTGGGAGCACCAGCTGGAGCTCCAGCCATGCTCAACACCCAGCAAGCTGCACTGCCTGTGTCTGAGCACTGTGCTATTCCATTCCAGCATGTTTGCTTTCCAGCTCCTGCCTTTACAGGAAGCAACCTGCTAACAGGATTTATGGAATTCTACCCAAATAAACAACAACTAGGTTTGGAGAGAGGCATTTAACACAAGATGGTAGAAACAAACAAACAAAAAAAAAAAAAAAGAAAAAAAAAAAAAAATCGCACTTTTTTCATAAAATTTAAAATACTTTGTGCATTAANTTTCATGGCCGGCTCCTTGTGGACATTTGTGACAGTCAAGGGAAGAAAGGGGGGAGAACGGGAAGAAGGAATGGTAAAAAAAAAAAAAAAAAAAAAAAAAAAAAGGAAAAAGAAAAAAAATCGCACTTTTCTCATAAAAATTGAAATACTTTGTGCATTAATTAAAATCCCATTGTCTTAATCTGACTAAACAGTCATTTGGTTCCACTTACCAGTCACTCATCAGGACTTGCTGCAAGGCTTCATCCTGTGACCAAGGAGTAGCCTTCCCAACTATTTTCCTGTCTGCTCCAATCCTAGGGAACAGCTGCAGCCAGGGCAGGGAGGGGTGAAGCCAGTAAACCAGGCTTTGCTGAAAGGCACAACGCAGTTCTGTCGACTGTTTTGGTTCCTAGAGGTCAATAAGTGTTTGATGAGCACAGTAATACTTCACTGAGGGCAGCATTGCAAAGTGATGGGTTAAGAAAGTAATATATGAGATACTAAAAAACAAAGTAAAAATCCTAGGCTTGTGAATAAGCAAGACTTGAAGAAGATGGACAGCAACTGGCAACTGCTCCAAGGCTGAGGTTAAAAGATTTTCACTGTTTCTCACTGTGGGTACAAGCCAAGGATGGAATTAGGATTAGTCTCAATAAGCATAATTCTCAATGCAAGCCCAAACCAAAACAGAATCAATCTTTCACTGCCAGTATGTTTAAGGAAAAGGGTTGAGCTACCCTCTGAAGTATTACCTGTATGCTTTGTGGCAAGTTTGTTTCTGTAGCTCTACAATGCTGAGCAAACCCTTGAGCTTCCTCTTGTGCTTTTAAATGTTCTGCCCAGGTAAAAGGTTGGGAAGACATAAACAGAAGTCGTGTTTTAATACTCCAGTCTGCAGGAAATTCATGTCTTGGTGAGGAGGGAACTTCAGGTACAGGAACAGGTTGCTGAAGGTCCTTACAAAACAGAAATAGTATGTTAATCCATAAAGAATTTTAAAACACCAGCCAACATATATTGGTTTATATATACCTAAGATATTTTAGCATTGTTAGGTTTCCTCCCTTGTTGACTTAATGTAAGTTTCCTGGCAGGCAGACCAGATACCAGAATATGGCTTATTACATGTAACACCTTGAGTTTAGCAGCCCGTGGAAAGGGAAAGTTAAACCTGTCATCTCCTGCATGTTTTGGTCCAATTCAGTGCAACAGCAAAAATGCTAAGCTCATTTTGATTCGAAGGAAGTACTTGCATTAAGTTAAGGGAGGTTACTTAGCAAAAAAAGCTTCTGCAGGCCAATTTTCTGGATTCCAAGTTACACTGTTCATAGGCTAACCAGAGTCACAGTTTACATCCAACTGGTTATTTTAGTCAGTAATGGATTCTCATAGAAAAACAGCAATATATTGTTTATAAAAAGGTTTTCATTCACAGGAGTCTTTCCAAAAGTCATCAACTAGGAACACACAACAGGATGAATGGTTCAACAAAAGAAGACTTAGCCTGATGTCTACAAAGACAAGAATTTCCCTGCTTTTTTTGGTAACTGAGAATAGTTAAAATTTAGGGAGGTGGTTTAGCAGTGGATGTGGACTTGATGATCTTTAAGATCTTTTCCAACCTAGAGGATTCTATGGTGTAAAGACAGTTCAGAAGTCTTACGTGCTGCTTCATACATTGGTTAGGGAGAGGACGTCAGTTCTTTCAGAGGGCTCTGTTCTCTTGCCAGGCTCATCTTCGGAAACACGCTCTAAAAGCTGAATAACAAAGCAGCGTGAGATGCAGCACATCACCAGGTGATCATCCGAGTAGATTCAGTGAAATTTCAAGAGCGGTGCTATGCACTTACACGCTGCAAATACCCACCCTTCGGTAAAAGGCGCCTAACGCAGAGAAGCTTCTCTGCAATCTACGTATAAAGGCGGGGCGAGCTCAGGGTTCGCGGGGTGGCTTTTGGTGCGGGAGCAGGGACCGGGCTGGGGCTCTCTCTCCCTTCTCTGCCCACGGGGCCTTCCCCGTTTCTCCCCTCGCCCTCCGGCCCCCACTGGGGAAGAGAAATCCTCGGCCCACCGCGGGGCCGGGCCCTACCTGCCAGAAGGGCGCTGACGACGGAGACTGTTCCGCCGGTGCCGGCGGCTGCTGGGCTCGCTGCAGCGGCTGAGGAGAGCTGACCGCCCTCGGCGCGTTTTCCAGGCTGGAGAAGGGGTTTCGGCGGGCGGGAGCGGAACGGGGCCGCACGGCCACACCGCACAGCGGAGAAGCGGCGGCGGGTTCGCTCCTCCGCAGCCTCTTGCGCTTCAGCCGCAGCATCGCGGGCGGCTTCTTGAAGCCGGGCGAGTAGCCGGGCACGGCTGGGGCGGCCATGGCCAAGCAGCGGGGAGAGAAGCGCTGGTGCCGGGCAGGAGACGCTGTCGCAGCTTGGCGCCAAAAGCAGCGAGCCCGCCCCTGGGCGGTGCTGAGGGAGCGCGGGCGCCGCCGCCATTTTGTGCGCCCCCCCTCAGGGTGCAGAGCGGCGGTAGGGGGAGATTCCCTCCTTTCCCTGGGACTGCCGGCGCTGCCCCGCCACCCCTCTATGCTCCTTTCGGCTAGTAAAGAAGCATCACTGCTGAAAAGAGTAAATGGGTTTCTGAACCCCTACACAAACCAGCCTCAGTTGCTCCGCTCAGGGTAGTGAAGAAATCGCCCTAGGGCTGCACCAGGACAAAAATCTCCCCTGAAGATATTTGGATGTGCTTCCAGTTGGGCAAAATTTGAGATTGTACCCCAAATCTCTAGAGCTTGTGTTCAATGCGAGTTTTGACTGGGATTCATGACACTGGGTAGGGCCTGGGGTGGGGTATTTTAATTCAGATGATGCTCTCAGCCCCAAAAATGGGCAGCAGTTTTCAGCCCACACAAGGTAGATGATCCTGCCTACAATACTGCTTTGAAAGCCAATAAATAAAACAGTGCTGGATTGTAAAGGTAATCCAGGTGAAAAGTTGTTCTGAAAGATGTGGCTGCCCAAAATTGCCATCTTCACATGAAGTGCCTCTGAATGCCACAATCCTATCAGTTTATGGAGTCTAGATTTAATAGGTTTACTGCCTGGTTGCTAAAATGAAGAAAATCAGCTGTGGGGGGGAACTCCTGCTGTCAATACCATTATCCTTCCCCTCTAGCATTCTTGCCAATTCTGATGGCTTTGTCCATTAAATGATTATAAGTATGGATTAGAATTTATGTGTATTGCAGAGAGTTCTCAGTCCAAACACAGTCAAAAATAACAGGTAAATATAAAGGTGACTGTTGATAGGGGCTGGAAAAGGAAGGACTAATAAAACCCACCAGATTTTTATTTCCCTTTAATTTCTTAAGGTTCAAAACCAAGAGCAACCAAGTTTGTCTGTAGATGTTCCTGACATTTGTAACTGGGGCAGGGCAGACAAGATCTGAATGTCAAGACTGCCTCTTTTGAAGTTGCTGATGGGAACATTCTGCTCAAGTGGATTAAAAATAAATAAATAAATCCCTGAAGTCACAGGAGCTTCACAGACCACTTGTGCTGAGGTACAAAAGATCTTGAAATTCTAGTTACAGAACTATCAGCAAGCATACACTAATTTACTTCTCAAATACATACGTTTCTTTATCTTCCACAGGCTTAGTAATCAGTAAATAGTGTGTCAGAACTGGATGACTTGTCTTTTTCTTGCTTGATTCTTCTGAACCATTTCCATAGAAACTTTGGCTTCATACAATGGGATTGGTTCATCCAGCTGAGGCCTAGAATGGAACCATAGGTCAGAAGTGTCTGGTGAGCATGCTCAGATCAACAGACATATTACAAGGGCTACCACTGTAGACTTTACTTTCACTATGTAAACTTCACTCCTTAAACAAAATAAAAGTTTTATAGCTTTGCCTGGGTTCACAGAATAATGGAAGAGCCCTAAAGCAAATAGGAAACAGAAGTTAATTAAGAAATACTCTTCTTACAGGGGGTGGTGGTGAGGCTTTTGCTCAACAGCACTTCAGTTACCCTGCATTAAGAACAAGGATCTTTCATTCCCACCTTATTATGGGAGTCTTCATCTCTAGTAAAGCTGTCACTCTTCTCAGAAAGAAGAGTGACATAAACCACTCCATATAAAACTGAGGCATCTTTTTCTGAACATCCCAATATAAATTTGCAGTATAATGCTGGCAAGAGTTTTCAACTTCTAATGCTTAAACAAGCAACAACAAAAACACAAAGAAAAGGAAATAGGGAAAAATAAAATAAAATCACATCTCTCACCTGAAAATGTTACTTGATAATTTCTCCATGATATCTTCTAAGATGGGTATCTAAGAGGACTGTCAAGGTAACAACATAACTACAGATAGATCCAGAATCACAGTTGCTGGCAAGAGCTCTGTATTGGTACAAAACCAGCAGGATTGAGGCAAAATGAAAATTAGCCTTAATCACAATCTTTAGATCAGATTTTTGTACTTGTTTATATATCACAGAATCACAGAATGTGAAGGGTTGGAAGGGACCTAGAAGATCATCTAGTCCAGCTCCCCTGCCAGAGCAGGGGCACCTTGACCAAGTCACCCAGGAACAGATCCAGGTGGGTCTGGAATGTCTCCAGAGCAGGAGACTCCACAACCTCCCTGGACAGCCCCTGCCAGGCTCTGGCACCCTCACTGGGAACAAGTTTTTCCTTGTGTTTCCCCTAAACCTCTTGTTTAAATTAACAAGACAACATTAAGAATCAGAATGGCAACTGCATTTTTTGTGGAAAACAAAGATGACAGACTGTGGTGCTTGTTAACTATCCATACCCTTCATACAGACACCCGAGGTAAAAATCAAAATAAAGTTGGGAACACAGCAGAGTCTGGAAATTCTCAGAGAGCCACAGAGTATCTGGGAGGGATCTTTGGAGTTAATGACTAACATTCATAACAGTGCAACAGATGAGGCTGTATTTACTCTTTATATGAAACACAAAAACCAACATTACTTCATATTAAGAGCAATCTGGTCAACATTTGAAGCTCAAGCTATTTTAAAAAGCAATCACCTTGTGATTTCTTCAGATGATTTTAATGCCATATGCTTAAGAATTTCCCAAGATACACAGATCTCTCCTTCAAAAGAAACCAAACCAAAACAGATTTCTCCTTTCAACTTTAAAGCTTGTTGTGATAAAATGTGCTGCTGTTATTAAAGACACCCCAGGAGATGGCATAAGAAATCTTACTCTTTAGTCAGCTTACTACTTCTTACTTACTTCCTAGCTTACTTCTTACTACTCAATAAACAATCAAGAAAAATGCCAAACTATAAAATGATTAATTATAACCTGCATCCCATAAACATTTCCTTAGTGTCCTTGACCTTGCCTCATCTACTTTGCAGTGTAGTGGAGGAGGGGAGGACTTCTTTGCAGTACAGTTAGTCGTTTCAGAAATATAATGACTTAATCCTCACCTGCCTCTGCTGTTCTGCTAAACTGCAAAAGTGATTCAGCAGATCTCATAATCTGCACTGCAGTATAGAACAGGGAGGGTCCTTAAAGCAATAAGCAGACAAACCTTCCATTACTTGAAGTGATCCACTGAAAATTGTCATGCTAGTAGAAAGCTCCAGAGTCCAGCTGCTTAAGACCAAATGTAGGTGATGCAAATGAAAGAGGAATTTCTCT